>JABCPV010000168.1:0-94384 GCA_016584345.1 Suillus ampliporus
GTTCGAATATTAAACATAGTTCTGCTCATTCCTGCCTCTCCGGACTTGAGTTCTCCGACTCTTGTCAAACTCCGGACACTAGGCTAAGGGTTGACCCCTAAGTCTATTCCTATTACCGGCTCTACCTTCGGGTAGTCTACTTCTGTCCCTTTCTGCTACCGGCTCCGGCCTTCAGCAGTCTACTCTTTGATTTGCGTTCTTCGGTACTACCGGGTTACATCCCACCGGACTTGGTACTAACACTACCGGACTTGGTACTACCGGACCCCCTGAAATTAGGGGCACGTACTCGGTAAGGGGCGCAGCGCACGAGCTGAAGCCAAGCCCCTCGGATCCAGTCCTCCTTTGAGCACGGCCTTAACACTTGTACAGTTAGCCAAAGGTAAATTCGCCTAGATGACACACACAATTACAATATATGGTCCCACATTCACACAATGAGCGAACGGGGCCGATGGGACTTAAGAAGGCCGTTGAGCTACAGCAACAGCAGTTCTGCTAAGACGGGACATAAGCATCACAGTCTCAGAACTGCCAGACGGCATGGATACTGACATTGTCTGACACAAGAACGAACTTCGTGGCGAGTGGCAATGAAATCGAACCATCAACGAGAGAACCGAACAGGGCGCGGGCGCGCTGACTCAGCGAGCGCCCAAACTACGCGAGGTTTTTGCACTGGAACCTAGTTTACGAAATTTACCTTGGCTTGGTAAATTTCGTCGTTTAAATCGACTTATCTCTAGGAATGATAAATGCATATAAGTATGTTAAAATGGCGCTGGCTAGTGAGTATGTGTATAGAATCAGTAGATAGGTATATGTGCCTCATTAGTTGAGAGTATTAAGGTCTTCGAAAAGAGATAAAGGGAGAGTGTGATGACCACGATATCTTTTGACGGCATATGCAGCTTGTTTCCCCTGTAATCCCTTGCGGTACAGATCCATAAACCGTAGCGATCAAGTAGCAAACCTATGAATTATGCCCATTCCTGGCAACTTCAACTTGTTGCACATAATCGGCATGTTCAGACAATGTGCATAGCTTAGTCATCATTGAAAATGTTCTTATTTCTCTCTCGTCAGACAAGCTGTCGGAAATATGCTTCCGGGGAACGGTGGGGGACTTGTCTGTATTGCTATGCCCGGAGACTGTTTTTTGTTTAGTGTCATGTAGCCTACGAAATATGCCAATGTCACGCTTTTCTCCCTCAAAATTGCTGCAGTGACTATTTACATCACGTGATGTTCGTAGTGTTTGTCTGAGCCCTATCTTAGCAGTAAGTCGTTCAGGTGAAAATCTCAGCAAGCAACTGGCAAAAGTGGAAATCAGAAATCAGCTAACCTTCAAGTTTTTCGTTAATTATCCAGCAGGAACTCTTGGCTGTGGGCGGCCGTTGTGCCCCCAACCAAAATAAAGACTCATGAAAACCATTCGACTCTTCAGTATGACCTATCATGATGAATCATGATCCAAAACGGTTCATTTCTCAAATAGGAGCGGATAAGTCTCGTCACGGTCCAGCTAGTGGTATTGTAACTATAGATGGTGAGTATGCCATACGTACGGTGCCAGGACCTTCTTCTGTGTAGATACAGTGCACGCGCCTGTATTCCGGTCGTTAAGAAGTAAGGGAGGAAGGTGTGGGAACTTCGGAAGAGTGGCGTCTGCCCCGTAATTTTGGTATGCGATGCGTCCAAAACTGCACGTTGTTGGACCGCAGGTGAGTGATTAATTGTTATTTCCGCCAACGAAAACAACACAAATTTACATGTCAATCATCCTCCTGCAGTCTTCCACAGCCTCCCGGCTGCTGTATACCGCGACGCACCACCTCTGGCTGTTCCGCTGCCTCTCCGAACTGTCGCTTATGGCCGAGCTCTCACCCAACAGCCTCTTGCTCGCACCTACCAAATGCCAGGCCGGTTTGCAGCACTGTCTGGCAGCACCGTCATCCCGAATGCATGCTCTGGTGACCGTCAGCATGGGTATCCTGTCGCCTACTACCCTGCACCACCACCACCATCCTTGACCCCTTCTTGCATCGACTGGACTGCAGGACTCCATGACAACTACCGCACGCAGTTTCGTGCTCGAATCGAGCGTTGGAAGCTCAACCACCCTTACAGCAAGACGGCACTTCGAGAACACAATCATGCGCTGGAGCAGTACATTCGCGACACGCTGCAAAGAAAGTGAAGCGCATGGAGCGGGAAAGGAGGAGCACGAGCACTGGATGGCAAACAAGCAGAAGCAGCTGCCACTAGGCTGGACGGCCCCTACCACCCTCATCTCTATCTCCATCACTTGGATATCGACTTCAACACTAGGTTTCTCTTTCACTATTTTAATTGTTAATGTGAAGGGGTCTAAACTACTCAAGTATTGTGAATTTTCAGAGCTGGGTGGTTCAAATTATCTTTCCCGGCTGATGGTATCACTCGAATTAGCTGGTAGAATTGGGTTTATTATCTGACTCCGGTGCCTTCAGGGGCAATTTGGGAGCCATCATGATTCATGCACGTACACTCAGGCCGGCCGCCGCATGCCCATTAACGTAACATTGACCAGATCGTCTATCATACATCTCGGTGGTCATCCGAAGATATCGATCGCGACACAGTATTCGCGCAACTGGAGTGCGAGGAAGGACCTGTGTGAATCTGTCGACGAGGAGATCTCAATGCACGTGGTGGATCAGCTCATACGAAGACAGACAGACATTGGGATGTGGGTAATATTGCAGTCCTACGTATGTGCTACAGCCAAGCGGCAGAAGGGTTTATGCCTTTTTGTCGGTTCTGCCGGCATGATTGCCCTCCAAAATACCCATACTTCGAGATTGTCAGGGCCACAGTATCATATTCACACCCCGGGTACAGGTGACCATCTTCGAGGTAGGTATGATTGGCATGCAGCACTTAAAAAGAGTCATTCATAACTTGAATGCACCGTGACTTACGACGAGTTCCTTTTAACCCTTCCTTACCGCACTCCTCCCATCAGCTACCTAACATGTGCATCTCTGACAACATGCAGCTCGTCCTCCGTGCTGTGGCTTGTCTTGGGATAATAGGAGTGATCGCTCGGGTTTCCCTTCCTAAACTAAAGAGCGGCCTTCCTCTCCCACCATCCCCTCCCACTTGGAGACTTCGTGGGCACTTCCTGCCGCCTCGCAAGTAAAGTCTCATTGTTGAGTCATTTATTTTAACGCTGATTGTGTCTTCGCGGTTCAGTTCATTTCTCACTATAGAAGGGTGGATTGAAGAATATGGTCCTCTGATCACCATTCGGTCGCGACTTGAGAACACTGTGATTATCGGCCGTTACAAAGTCAGTCCCCCCACGCCGAGTTGTCATTTCCAGGGCTCAACATTATGTTGCAGGTCGCGGTAGATATCATGGAGAATCAGGGCAAATCCCTAGCCGATCGTCCTCGTATGATTGCTGCTGGAGAACTTTTTCGCGGCGGATTGAGCGTGGCCTTTCAACCCGTTGGGGAAAGGCTGCGTCGCATGCAGAGGTTAATAGTCCACCATACTTTCCCCTATCCTATCTGACTTTTCACCGTGATGTAGAGCACTTCATACGCATCTCCAGCCTAAGGCAGCTGGGGCCTATCAGCCCTTGCAGATGTCACACGCGAAGGACACTATCCTCGACATCCTTGATGATCCATACAACTTCCAGAACCATGTGACAACGTAAGCGCTGTCAGTCATGATAGTCCATTGCTCACAGGTATTTTGAAGTTGTGCTGCGACGACGATTATGAAAGTTATATATGGAAAGACTACGCCCACGTTTGCGACTGACCCTGAAGTCGTTGAGATTAGCCAACTCATCGGGATGACTAGTGAATTGATCCGCCCTGGTGCTTACCTGGTGGACTCGATCCCTTGGCTCAAATACCTTCCTTGGTATGGCCGAGACTTAAGACAGGGGTTTGAGAGGAGCAAGAAACTCGATATAGGTCACCTGAACCGCGTGAAAGAGCAAATGGTATGTATTGCCTTGCCAATTCTTATACAAAATGTCTGAATTGTTCCGCAGCAGAACAATGTGGACATAGGCCCTTCGTTCGTCAAATATGCGCTAGAAAGTAACGATCCCTATGGTTTGACAGAGGCTGAGATGGCCGCTGTTGCTGGTGGCCTTTTTGGAGGTGGATCCACTACGGTAAGGTGTTGCTCTATCGTTTCTGAAGATATGTCGCTAAAAGTAGGTGAAAGACTCCTGTGGCGGTGTGCACTGTGCTCATGGCAGCCGCTTGTTTCCCGGATGAGCAAGCTATAGTTCAGGCCGAGCTCGATGCGGTCATCGGAAGGCACCGAGGTAGCTCCATCCCCTATTGCAGTTTTGTAAATTCAATGGTTTCTAAAGCGCCGACCTTCGTCGACAAAGAATCCCTTCCTCGCATGCACGCCTTCATTTCTGAGGCTTTGAGATGGAGACCCGTGGTTCAACCCAATGGTGAGTATTTTCGCTGTGCTTTTGTCCCTGAAATTTGCAACATTCCCACTGCAGGATTTCCTCACCGAACAACCAAAGACGTGATTTGGGCAAGTGATATCTGAAAAACCTATAGTGCAAATCATGATCTAGCACCAGGAAAATTATTGTATTCCAGCGGGGACTGTTGTATCCGGCAACCATTGGTAAGCATCGTGCTCCAAGATACGACGGAATTGATGGTTATTGCCTTAGGGCCATTTCTCGAGATCCAGAAGTCTACCCTGAGCCTTACGCGTTCAAGCCTCAGCGCTGGATTGATGACGAAGGTCGCCTGAAAGGCGATCTAAGATATTTTGTCTACGGGTTTGGTCGGCGGTATGCACCGTCTTTCAGTTATTCGTTCTTTGAATGACATTCCTTCCAGTTTATGCCCTGGTCAACATATCGCGAACAGGTAAAGTTATCTTTCTACGCACATCGTCTTCTGAGCTCACCGACTAATACAGATTGGTGTTCATCAACACCGTCCTTATTCTTTGGGCCTTCCGACTCGCTCTGGATCCTACGAAGCCGTTGGATGACATGGGATACATGAACGAGGGAATATCAAACCAGTCGTGCGCAATTGAGTTCGAGACGAGGATTCCGGAAACGGAGCTCAGGCGCATGATGCAGAATGATCCTGAGGTTGCATGAGAAACCTTGACGCTTGGATGGGATCGCTCCTGGGGAGACAATGAAGAACCGGGTCGGCACCAACCACCAATTCATGCACGCATCATCGCTCTAGAATTGCGCAGCGCCGATGGATTTCGAGCAATAGATTTCCTATAATGTCAAAATCAACAACCGCTATTATATTGGATCCTTCACTGATTGGCATATCCTTTATTACGAGACCATCTTCGATGACTCCACGGTAACTTATGTTTCTGGAATACGATGAGGGACCTCGAGGGGCTCTCGTACGCAAAGCTCGTCTCAGCCGCGGCGCATTTCCATCACGCATGACGTTGTTTAGAATCTGAAGGCTACAGTGCACGTTGGCATCTTGTGCATATTGCAAGTCTCCCGGATCTTGTACGCGCGAATGAACTGCGCTGATCACTCCTCCGAGGCATATATGCCATTTTTCTACCAGTGGCAAGCTGTTCCTATTGACCCATCCTTATCCTAACCTTAGTAACAGCTTTCGCGATTCGAAAATCGTTGTTCGGGATCACTGTCGCGAGGCTCGTTTAACTTGACCCTGCAACCATTATGTAGTAGTAAATCTGGCCGTTCAGGCGAAAATGAGCAGCTGGCAAAAATTGTACTCGGAATCTTGTCGGAATCAACTAAAACCTTTCTTCAATATTTGTTCAGCGGGCTGATCAGTGACCAAAATGCTTATAAACGAGCAAGCCGAGGACGGCAGGCCTGATCGCGGACTCGATCACAAGCTGCCACAGTATATAAAGAGTGGAGGACGACCAGACAATATGACCATATCTACGTCGTCAATTCTCCCGTGTTCTACCTCCTACGCTAATTCTCTGTCAAACTACTCACTCGTCACGCTATACGAAAAGATGAACGAGACCAAGCTTGGCGCTGTCTCCTCACAAAGGGCTGAGGTGCTCAAGGGCAAGAACTGGCTGGCGTGGAAAACTCGCATCACGCATGTACTGCGCCTGTATTGATACAGGTCTTCGGGCGCGTCGAGGGGCAAGTTCCACAGCCTAACCCAGAATTTACAAATGATACTGAGACATGGAAGTGGAATGACTTACATGTTCAGTTTCTCATCCTGAACAATGTCAGTGATGAGGAGATGATGCACGTGTATGAGTGCAATACTGCCGCCAAAATGTAGAGCAATTTAAAAGCTGCACACGAGATCATCGAATGGCAGGCTATTGTTCCTGGCTTACGTGCACTCTATCGAGAACATGTTCAGGACGACAAGAACATACCTGAGCACCTCGACGAGATGAAGAGACTGCGGTACAGACTGCATCAAATGGGGCACCATATCCCAGATGACAAATTCCAGTCGCTCCTCGTTACCTCCTTGCCAGAGTCATGGGACTCCTTTACAGAGTCGTATCTGGGAAACCAAGGAGATACTGACGAGGGCGACGAGCAGTGCACGTCTCAAGAACTGATCCCCGCCATTATCAACGAGTGGAACCGCCGCAACTGTCAAGGGCTGTTGAGCATCAAATAATTTGCAAAAGAGGCTGTACTTGGTAAGAGGAGGAAGTCGTGTGACAAGTTTTCGATCTGTGGAGACCCGAAAAGCGTCGTTTCAGGGGGTAACGGAGTGCGGGAAAAAGGGACACTGCGCCGCGGAATGTTGGGGAATGCAAGGTCCGCCAGGTATGTTGAGAGAGGTATTTAGTGTAATTGTTGTGCCATTCGTACTCAGCCTTTGAAACTTGATTCCTCTCTGTAAAAAAGAAACGAGGCACTCCTGTATTGCTTTTGTTTTACTGGCTCGCCAAACTACTTGTTGACTATACGATCAACTGCGGATGATAGATTCCAGGGGTGGTGAGGGTGCTGCGAAATCACTGGACCTTGCAATATGATTATAAAGAAAATACAGGAAAAGCAATGATTACGAAAAACCACTGGTCCACAGGTTAGATTTTTAGCACGTCGGCACGTCGGGAACAAAACTAATAGCGACGGCCACCGCGGGTTCCTCCCCCAGGTCCTTGGTATGGTCCATAATCCGGAGGTGGACGACCGCCACCTGTGCACAAATCAGAAGAGATGTCCACTAGGATTAATAAAAGTACGCACCTGTACGGGTAGGGGGCGGTGCGGGCACGGGCGGCGGGGGTGGTGGGGTAGCACGTCTGGTAGCACTAGGAATCACAGCATTACGTAACAACATCATCAGGTCGTCAGTTCGGAACACGGGGCCTAGAACGTATATCGCATCAGGAGTTCCCCAGAATTTGGACACTAGCGTGACGGACCATCAAAGGAAGCTGGGCCAGGCAGCTGTCCGACAAACCACGAGATAACAGCGGGCAAAGTAGACGCCTTGTCATCTTCGCGATCTTTCTTGACATGCTGCAATTCTCTGTCGCGCTCTCTTTCCCAGCCTGCGGGGCTTCCGAATCGCTTTCTAGGAGGACCTTCCCACCTCTCTCGGTCCCGATCGCGAGGCGGAGGAGATGATGGCCTTTGCCGCTTGCTAGGCGGACCAAAGTCAGGTCTAGCAGAGCCCTCGCGTCTCTTGTAGTCCGGAGTTGAAGCTCTCTTTGTAGATAGCTGACCAACTTGCATGTGCGAAGCTGAGGTCAAAGAGAGCAAAGAGTCTGTACGTTTTTCAATAGAATTCGACGTGCTAGTTGATCCCAATGCAGCAGGCTGACGAGCTGCCATGGAAAAACCGAGATCCCGTGCTGCAATGGCATCAGTTCCCAAGTATGTATGTCGTTGAGCAAACCGTTTGATGGGCGGATCTTGAGAGTACTGTGAGCTCCACAGCCTGATTCAAGTCTGCGTGCACGTACCAGAGGGATAAACTTCGGCGATTCTCTTTTCAAGCTTCTGTGCTGCCTCAAGATCACCATACTGGTACTCATAACGCGCCCACCTTTCCCAAAGGGGACGAGCACGTTCAGGCGGGAAAGCTGTGATGACCCGTTCAAAAAGAGCTCGAGCATCTGAGTGGGGAAGTATTGAGTGGAAGAATAGCACATAAGAAGATGGAACGCAACTGTTCTCGTCGTTCACAGATATCAAAAATCCGAGATATCTCAGAACAAACTCAATCTCGTCACCGTAAGTTTCCAAACCTTTCTCAAAGATACGTGATGCCACGCCGGTCCCACCATCCTTGTTGCAGTGGTATTCCATCAGAGCTGAAGAGGAAGAGGCATCGTTAGTTACGACTCTAAGTTGCGGGCTTTCGACGTACCAGCGGCTTCATACACCTCCCATGGTGTCCATCGATCACGCCTAGCTTTCGCGAAAACTGCACGGAAAGTCTTGAGGTCGAGAGCACGGCGTGCAAACCGAATGTACATGATCCAAACAACACCGTATTCTTGTCTTCGGTCGGATAGCTCTTTGACTTTTGGAGGCTTCTCATCGGAAGCTTGGGTAGCAAAGGACGAAGTATTGGAGATCGTTCCCGCCTCGAACGACCCTGAACCATTATTCCCAGCTGGAGCACTCGTAGGCACAGTACGACCAGAACCATCAGACGTAAAAGACAAGTTGGCGGAATTAACACGATTTTCGAGCTCATCCAACTCAACACGCAAGACGTCAAGGAACTTGTCGAACGTCGCAGTGACCTCAGCATGTTCCTTGCGGGACTCTTGCAGCTCACAGTATGCAAAGTGGAGGAGGAAGCTGGTAGGATTGGCTTCCATGCCAGACTTGAGGATATTGAGCGCCTCTTCTGTCTTACCCACGCTGTTTGTCCACACGAAAGCCATATACCTGCATAGACGATGAGTGATCCATGACAGAGTTACAATTGGAGACAAACCATATTTCCGCATAGAACCTCATTCGTATAGCAGCTTTGCGATACACGCCCTGTATACGTGAAATAAGGGTTGCTTTATCCTTGTCCTCAAATTCGAGTGGGTTGCTCTCTTCCCACTTCAAGTACGTTTTCCAAGCCCCGACAAGTGCCCTTTCAGCCGCATTGAACGTAGGAGTAGGAGGTAGGTATAGATGTGGTCGTGCTGCCGAAGAGACTGGTGGCGGAGGGAACAGTGGTCCGAGGTGACGTTGGAGCTGTCGAAGTACTGTACGAGCCTGCATGTAAGATGGAGATAGATCTGACATGAACTTCTTGGCCTATACCACAGTCAGCACAAGATCGGGTTATCAGCAAAGTAACTCACCGTTATCTTGTTCAGGCTATTCTCGAAAGTCTCGAGTTCTGACCAAAGTCTTTCGACGTTTTCAAGAGGGATTTGAACGGCACGATGATAAACCTTGCGCAAGGCATCCATTTTTTGCTGTTCCTCCCATGTTGTGGTTGTCTGTGGCGTCTCCAGGCGTTAGCGGCACGTTGAAAGTGGCAGGACGACAACAAACCTCTCCAGCCTTAAGGAACTGGATATAATCACTCCAAATGTCCCCGCTATCTTTGTCTTGACCTATACGACTCAGGGCAAACTCATACGCTTTGCTAACGGCTTCGCGACTTGCTGGTGATGTATTAACTCGTCTGGGCAAGGGGTTCAATGCATGTGGGATTGGCGCACACGCATCACACTGACCTGACATAGGTAAGATAGAACTTCCAGAGGTCAACTAGAGGAGAGGATCTCAGGAATCTTCTGAAGAGTTCTTCGGCATACGGGAAAAGGCCGGGGCTCAAGAAATGGTTGAGATAGGCAATTTGAGCGGACGACTTGATATTGTGACATGGGTTAAGAGGACTGTCAAGTGCAAGGCTGAATAATGCATACCGTGTTAGGATAGACTTCGAGCAGAGCCTCATAAGTCTGTTTTATTTGTTCAATTTCACCGCGCGCCTCGGCGAGGTCGACGAGTTTGTTCCAGCCCTCTGGATCATGAGGTTGCTCACGCAGCTTCTCGCGCAGGACCTGCCATTCAGACGGGGTTTCTTGACTCGGAGTATCTTGCTGGGCATTGAGTTGCTGAGCTGAAGGTGATTCGTGTCCGTTTTGAGCGGTTGTCTGGTTGAGGGCGTTCAGAGCATTCAGAATCTCTTCTGTTGGTTGAGTCTTGTCTCCAATAAACTCGGTGTCGTTCGTTGCGATTTCTGTTGGTGTTTCGATATCGACTATACTGTCTTGTTGTTCCTCAGACATGTCCGTCATGAAAACGGAAAAAAAGAACTGGTTTGGAGGAGAGTTCATCCTACACAACAACTCCACCACTGCTATTTCCCACGCTCTCGCTCAATCATCGACATCGATCATATCAGCTTGTATTCGTGTCATGCCTCTGCAAGGAACTGGTCATGGAAAACTAGTTGGCGATGAGGCACCGTACTTTGAGTCTCTGGCCGAGCTTGATCAATGGGCTAGTCTACCCCATGAAAAGTTGATGGCGGTCTTGGAATATCAGGCCCGTCCTCAGCACATAGAATCATCGAACCAGAGAGGGAAGCTTTTGGTGAAGAAGCAACGCTCACGCTCTTCCACGATACCCCACTGACTCCCAATCAAAGGTGTGCCACGATTATAAAGTTAGTAGGTGACTCGGTTGATTTATGTCATGATCAGTTCCTTCTCGGACGTAATGAAATGACTCGGTCTTCCATTCTGCACAGGGAGGGTACACAGAATCTCCTTCCGGCCTGTGCTATACATTCAATTTTTGGCCTCTTTGTGACACATTCATTTAGTACGTATAAACTAACTGATTGTCTTATCGCATCTCATCATCACTTGCGCCAGCTTCTCCCACCACAGAGTTGCTGTTCCTCCATCAGGATGGATCAATGCTGCACATCGACAGGGTGTCAAGATGCTCGGAACAATGCGAGTGTCCACAAAGCACTAGCTGACACGCATTTCGCTCACCCCATTTCAGAATATTTGAGGGATCTGGAGAAGCTGATTGCCTCCAGCTGATAGTAGGATGCCCTCAGGCAGGCGCAGGCCCAACTCTACGTACAGATTCGATCCCCCTGTCAAAGCACTATGCTTCTGTTTTAGCAGAGCTTGCTCGCCAGCGTGGGTTTGATGGCTATCTCCTCAACATTGAATGTCCACTTCGAGGAGGCCCTGAACAAGCGCGGGCGCTTGCCGGATGGATTTTACTCTTGAGATCCGAGCTCGTAATCAAAGTTGGTCCCCATGCCCAAGCTATTTGGTGAGGCCGCGGTGGATCAAATTTCTATACTCAATGATCCTTACCCAATTTATCACAGGTACGATAGTGTGATATTCAACGGTCAACTGAGGTGGCAAGATCGGTTGAACAGCCTGAATTTGCCATTCTTCCTCTCGTCTGATGTCTTCTTTACGAACTATACTGTAAGTGTATGATCACTTTCGCGGTCTTTATCTCAAACGTATTGCATAAGTGGCCGCCATCTTATCCAGCTCTCACTGCCCAGTATTTCACGAGCTTGGATCCAGTACTCATTAGTGATGCGAAGCAGTCTTCGCTCTCCTCCGAGAAGTCTCTTCAAAGCATCTTTATGGGCGTCGATGTCTGGGGCAGAGGATCGCACGGTGGTGGAGGATTCGGTTCCTACAAGGCCATGACGCATATCGATCCCAAATCACTCGGCCTAAGCGTCGCCCTTTTCGGGCAAGCATGGACATGGGAGAGCGAACAAGACAAACCAGGATGGAACTGGGATCAATGGTGGGAATATGAGCGCAAGTTATGGATCGGTCCCGCAAACCCTCAAGAGGTGGTCCCCGTGCCTGATATGCCCAGACGTCCCGGAGAGCCCGAGTGCCCTCACGATGCGTTCAAACCAGTGTCCTCATTCTTTGCACATGCCACCCCTCCTGACCCTGCCCAGCTCGTCTTTTATACATCATTCTCTCCAGGAGTCGGGCGTTCGTGGTTCGTCGAAGGCGTGAAGGTTCTCCAGACAGAGGTCGGTTGGACCGATGTCGACAAGCAAAGTTCCCTTGGGGATTTGGTGTGGCCACGACCGTCTGTAATGTGGGAAGACGATGATCGGGTAGAATCGCTCCCTTTAGCGTCGTCCATGGTGGACAAGAGCGATGCATGGAATGGGGGCAATACCCTTAAACTTTCCATTTGTTGTGCTGGCAGTACGGCCGATGATGCATTTTTCCGGTGCATCTGGCTCCCTGTGCAGTCGTTGAATGTGACTTCCCGTACGTCGTATGACGTTAACATCGTTTACAAGACTGCCGCTTGTGAGGGGTCCGACCTTGACCTTGGACTCTCCGTGAAGCCGTTGACGACGGGTGGTGGAGATCTCTCTGAGATCAACGTCGGGGCATCCACTCAATCTGATCTCAAGAACGGTTGGACCAGACAAGTCCTTAGCTTCTCGCTCCCTCCCGGCACGACTAACGCATCGATTGCCATAGGCTTGATCATCGGTTTTACTGCCGAAGATCCATCTCAGTCACTTGATTTTTCAGTCTCGTTAGGTCAAATTGCTGTATATCCATCTTCTCCCACCGCTGGCGTATCGAGGGGAACCCCCGGGATTTTGTGGGCTAAATTCCAAAGCACCAAGCCCCTCACCCTCCCTTTAACTGGTCTCACCGGGCTCCTCACTTGGGACATCTCATCCTCTTTCCCACGTCTCACTCCGCGGATGATATCCTCACCCGAAGACCCGAATCCTGTTTGGATTCTAGACGATACCAATGAACGATTCCCCTCATTCCTCTACTTCAATATCTACGTCAACCCGCACCCCCGCTCAGGAAGAGTTGCGGGGCCCACTGCTGCGATATTCATTGGGACGACAGGTCTAGATGGGCGTGCTAATAGATTTTATGTGGATTCAACGATCTTGCCGAAGAGTGTGATGAATGGGAGAGGGTTGCGCTTTTATGTGCAGGGAGTTACTGACAAAGGCGACGTCTTGCCATGGGAGATGTGCGCGCAAGTGGATTGCATGTTCAACCTCGGAGGCCATTGATGACCATGCATGACGTCGAGCACGTACAGCTGTGAGAGGAACTACTAACCATTGTATTTGTACGTTGCTTGTTATAAGAACGAGACATTTGAATCTGCGGAACTTCTTTGCATGCTGTATAGCATATTGCCTCTTGACATAGCTAGTAGAGGCTTGTATTTGTGTTCAAGTAAATTTAAGGACTCAGTACTCAGTACAGACTCTGGATTCCAACATATCCAGAACGCGACACGCGATGAACGAGTGAGTCCTATATTTGGTAAAATTACCCCCTCTGTTTCAAACATATCTACGTAATGCAAAGAACGCAATAAGGACGGAGCGTTTGTCCCCGCGGAGGAGGGATCATCAAATCGACATAGTCTACTCCTTAGCGATGTGGTGCACGACTCGAGGGGGCATTACAAGGTTACGACCAAAGAAGCGAGTGCAAAAAACTAAGGTGCGATCATCAAGTGATGTGGTAAGCGCGAGAGAGAATAACCTGCCACTCATATTTAATAATGGTCGGTCTTGACTCGTCATTTCAATGTCCAATGCTTTTTTTTTTTGCGTTCATTGCGTCCATGACATTAAAATACTTTAAAATATCCTGGTACTAGGATATTTTAATGTCGTGCAACTTCCCTTTGAGAGGCAAGTCTCTGCCTCATAGTATATTGTTCCCACAGACTGAAGCATCAAACTCACGGATCAGTGTGTGGATAGCTTTGAAGTCAAGCCTTTTCTCAAACTTTGCAAATTTCTTTTCTAATTCGCCCTAAAGTTGCTCACCAAAACGACACGCCACCTTTGAGAAATGTAAGAAGTACGTAGTAAATCGATTCCTCTCATTCTAATCATTGTGATAGCTTAAAAAGAAGTCCTATCTCGTGAGACGACAGACAGGCAACAATCTATGCATACAAATGCATCATACTGACGAGAAAGAATTCATTTCCATCGCCACCGCAATCGGCCGCTGTGTAAAGTGTGTCATTTAGCCTATTTCCATCAACAGTAACGCAACAACCAACCATGGCAGCCTGAGCGGGTCGAGTGAGATGCAGCACTTCATCGCTGGGTTGTTTAAATACACTCTTCCGCGATGCAGGAAAGCTCTCGTCTTGCAACGCACCAATGCGCAGCTCTGGATGGTAAACGCCGTGGCGGTTACGGAAATCGGAAGAATCGTTATAGTCTGCATTGGCCTCTGTGTAGTATCGCGCGTTCAGGAGTGCGATGTATGAGTTGACATATACTGGAAACGGTACCACTGCTGATTAGCACAATCCTGAGAGAATGCTTTGGTCATACATTTCGATACTAAAAATTCAAGACCGAAGAAAATGAAGTTCGTCGGCATCACTGCGCACTGCGGAAGACCCTCAGAGACAAGACGGACATTATAACAATTGGAATCTCACTGTAATGATAGCTGTCAATGAAAATATACTGTACGAAATATAAGTCAAGGTATGAAGTCGGTGGAAGAGGAATACCTTGTTATACAGCCGGTACTAATGGTGTAACCCATTATCTTTGTTACGAAGGAATCGGTGCTATTACACCATGTTGGTTTATCAGATCCCAACAGGACAAGGACGGCTCCTTACCTAGAGAACCCAGTACGGGAGGTAGCGAGTAAATAGCATAGCGATGATGCAATAAGAATATCGAGAAAACTAATTGTGCCTAACGTCAAGTATGGCGCCCACTCGTGTTTTGATAAATCCGCGAAGATTTGGCACTGATACCTACTTGCTATCAGCACTTCGGGGGTTACCACGCTATGTCACTTACACTGCCCAAATATCACCTGTCATTAGGTTAGAATGATCCAACATATAACAAGAATACCATTCAACGCTCACTGATGGCAACACCTGAAGGTATTTTTAAGATAGAGTGAGGAGTATTTCTAAGTGACAGACAGACCTGAACCTAGGACCACGATTATGCCCTACACAATGGTGGATCGACAGAATGGGATGCCATATTACATGAATATCAATTGTAAACCCACCACTATTACAGGTAGAGCTCTTGATCGGCCCCTGCTGACTATGTTCATTGCATTAGTCGTGGGAAACACATTGATAATAGGGAACAAATACCTATCCATATGCGACGAACGTATAGGCTACGAACAAAGAAGGCATTACGTGCGCGTTGCATATAACACTGTACACATCGAACTTACAGATGTACCCCCCAAATGATGAACAGCTGTGGAGTGCATGTCTGAGACGGATTACAGATCTTAGTAATTAATTACAACTTACGTCGACGGGGATCTGAAGCTGCACGAGTCCATCAATATACTAGTAGGTGTTACTCGGATGAACAAAGTAGGAACTCACTTTGGCGCTCCATACAAGTTCTGGTAGGGCGGCGATGTTCGCGTAGTTGGTAACTAAATAATAATAGATGCCATCGGTGATTAAGGCCAAGTGCAGAGCATCGAGGGTCCTAGAATTCCAGGGCGCAGTGCATGATCTCCATGTGCTCGATGATAGCAACTTGAAGTGATACCTACCAAAGGCAAATGACCTGAAATGGCATCAAGAATAGAACTAATAAAAAGATAGATAGACGTACGACCAGCTTATAGAATGTCATCCCAGTGCCTTTATGTGTCTGAAAGTAGATAAAAGCTTGAACGTTTGTTACACCAAAGAGACTGTTCCGCAAGATGTTACAGGAAACGCTCAGCTTTGCCTGCATACTAGTGATAAAATGGCGGACTAACAGTGTTGCAAGGATAACCCCGATAAACAGCGCCCCATACGTATCCCCGAGGTCAAGTTGTGGAATGGCGTCCTGCGTTGAAGACATTGTTGACTGAAGCAATTCTGTTAGCAACGCAGTAATATATACCAGGGAGGTAGCGAAGGCTGTAGAGCCACAGCGCATGACTTTTACAAAAGGCGGCCTTTGTGATGCATCACGGCTCCTAGGGCCCGAGTGCTGATGGTGGGGGCACATCCATATATATGGTATTAAGGCATAGCCCCGCGTGTGGAAGGGGGGAAACAGTATTGATATGGGAAATGTAATTATGGTATTCTTCCGTCTTCCCGGATCGCCTGCGCACTGTACGATAAACCAGATGCGACATTACCGAAAGTACTTCCCAGAGTCCAGACCCAGCAAATTGGTGAAGGAAGTGCAGGAGCTTGTCATAAACGTATCGATAATTGCAATTAATTGCTTGAGGGTCAGTACCTACATAGCATTATATGTGGGCGTGGGTTACCGATCTTCCAAACATAAGCATCTCAGGGGATCATGATGGCATGCTCGCACCGTGCCGTAAACCTTGACCGGATTTGGGGAGGATTCAAACTCCACTGAGTGATATCGCCACAGATTTCAGGAGCTCAGGTTATTCCAGGTCTGAGTGAGCACTAGCGTTACAGATAACTATGAAAGCGGCCTAAAGTGAGCGAATGAGGCACTAGTACTGGTGAGAGGTCTGATCATCAAACTGTTGCCTTTCAGAACTTACATGAGTTTTACGTGATAAAGCTGGGACTCGTGATCTCACTGTTTCGTCTTTGAATGTTGGTATATATACTGAACGCATTTGGATGGTGCGAAAAGCCGACAGGAAGTGAAAGTAAAAAGTGACTCGCGTGGTGGGACGCATCTGCACATAGAAGTAAGGATGGCACTTACCCTCATTCCCATTCGTCTCTACCACGCTCGTGACGACGCCATTCTGTCTGAAAAAGTGCAAGACGCTGGAGAAATTGAAGTCCTGACCATTCTGCGGGGGTAATGATGAGATGCCCTGGAACTGTCCAGGCTGACACTGATTTTGTTGCTGGCCCATGGGACCCGTTGCTGGCCACCCAGATTTTGCTAGGGCTGTGACACCTGCAAGGTGCCGAGCATAGGTATCTGGATTGTCTTTGACGAACCACCGGAAGTAGCCTGGGAGGACGCGGCACCAATACCATTCGGTTGGAAATCAGTTGTCAATGTGAAGCTACCCCCAAATCTTCACCGTACAATCGAAGGAGGCGAATGCGAGTATGGTTTGGGTGAGCCCAACTTAGTTCGGAGATGGGTAGCGTCTTGAGCCTAGCATGCCGCAACAATTGCGTGACGTCGTTCGATTGCAATGTGTTGATGGTGTGAAGGCCGAGCACAATAAAGGCATCAGTCATCCATGTTTTCTGTTCGTCGTCTTCAATGGTCTGATACATGTCATCTGTCCAATACCAGTCTGAATTGCCCGTCGACAGGACTGCTGATGATGCTATGCGCAGCATGTTGTACAAGGCTGAGAATTCCCATGCGTCTACAGGATATCTTTTGAATCACGAGGAAACAAACATTGATGCATGCACGATGTTACTTACAACAAAGACTTCACGCTCAAAAAGTGAAAACATCAACGAGAGGCCAGGTCCATTGCGCCAAATAAATACCTTGACCCTCGACCCCGTGAATCAAGCATCTTTCACCATCTTCTCTATATCAGCCATCCCCTCGTCCAGTGTCCAAAAGCTGGCCCATTCATCCTTCTCGTCCGTCATTTCGCGTTCCAACGTCACATTTTCACCAGGTGCACATTGCCCGAGGCTAGTCAGGTATTTCTCCTTCATCTCCTGCTCCGCGCGTTCAGCCTCTTTCATTTCCTTGCTTCCCGTCCATATGGCACGGTTCAAGAGATGTCGGACGGCAGCGCGTATCACGAGATAGCCATGGGACGCCAACAACGCGATCAACAGGGCAGACATCAGAAGTTCTCGCGTTGCAGCAAGACCATTAGGCCGGTGATGCTTCAGGTGCTGCGATTCCTCAGTCACAGTTGCATTCATCATGGTCCCCAGTTCGTGCTCCTGCTGACGAGGGGGACGGAAAAGATATACCAACGCAGAGTTCGTGAGAGCCGAAAGCCAGGTTAGAAAAGATAGAGACTCGAGCCATGGCCCAATTGTATCTGTCCGAACAGGCGTCGGTCGTCGGGTGTGTACCGCGATTTTGAACGCGTCAGAGCGTGCTTCAACATAGTTGTTGAGAAGCGCCATCACTGGTGCAAGCGGCCATATTGTCGACCAAAGAGCTACGTAGCCAAATTGCGTCACCATCTCGCTGTAGTCTGTGAACACATCGTACTCTGGCAGCGCCACTTCACTCCGGACACGCTCGAGGAATTCACGCTCCTCTCTACCATGAGCATCCTGCCCCACAGGTTCGTCGTCAAATGCCACCCGCTTCTTCTTCCCATGTCCCTTTCCACTGCCATTGCGAAAACCTTTCCCATTGCGAAACGACTCCACGGCACGGAGGATATATGGCAAGCCAATCTCCATGAAGGTGTCCACCACTTGGTTTGTAACCGTAAAGGCGAACATCTGCTCTTGAAGCCTCGATGGATTCAACTTGCGTCGCGCGTTGCTCCTATCCGACTCCCATAAACTGAGTCCGGCTGCACTGGCTTTCATTCCATGGCCTCTTCCAGCACCGAGATTCGACGTGACGTTAAAATTGACGTTGAATTCTCTCCAATAAAGCCAAGGCCCGATGGCCACCTGTGAACAAATGGGATTGGACAAAGTGCATGACACTTTCGCCGAAAGGGACGTAGACGAATGCGGACAGTGCAAGACCAAGATAGGAATTCATGGCCGAGAGCGTGAAGACCTTCATTGAAAGAGAACTGCTATGACTCGACTGATGCGCATGATTTTCCCAATCCGTGAAGTTACTGGCGTGTTTCTGGTACATGGCGAGTAACTGAGGAACAAGAAGTGAGAAGAGTACCGTTGGGGTGAAAGCCTTAAACGACCGATGTTTAGAAAGGCGATATGCGGTAGACACAAGTTAGCTTACCACATATCTGTGACCGGGACCTTTGTAAAGCTCCGTCACGAAAGCTTCCAGAACGAATATGCCAGTCGATATAACCGCAAGGATAGTCGCAAAGAGTAAGATGACTGGTATGCTAGCCAACATACGCGTCTCTTGCTTCCACCAGGGGAAGCTCGGGATATGATCAGCCCTCCGCTTTTCCACGCGCTCCGAACCACGAGTGCACCACCTGGCGGACAGGATGCGTTCTTGCAGTCTCCACCATTCGACGAACGCAATTGACCACAACAAAAGCAAAGTGGAATATAAAGCAGAGTATGGTTTCCCGCTGAAATAAAAGATAGCGCCGAGTGCCGCGGGAAAGATTAGAGCGCGCGTATATGCTGTGAGGAAGAAAAAGTAGAGCGCAACGGAATCTCCGAACTAGGATGTCACAATCATAATGACGTACATGGAACAAAATTAATTGAGACGAACCTGGTCTCTAATCTGTTCAAGTTCCACGTTTGCTATTCGGTGCCGTGTCCAAAGGCGTATCCAGTGGTCATTGAAGTCGTGATTGTGAAGTACCATGACAGATTCCACGAGATCCCACTCTTTTCGCCCTGGAATGATACCCAGGCCTCGGTCTTCGGGAGTAGAGGAAATGAATCCATGAACCAAACGGATACGCTCAGCAGGAGATAGTGTGACCGATTCGGATTCATTCGTGGATGGCAACATGGACATTGGAAGACCATACAGAAAATCCGAGTTTCTGACACGCATAAGAAGATAGTGGGTGAATTCGTTGTAAAACTCACCGTTCGCAATGGATAAGGTTCGCAAGCACGTTCTGCGGGCAAGTCACCATTACAAGCAGTTGACCCTGGCTCTCTCCGCGCCTCCCAACAGCTTTGAGGCCAGCTCGGGTGAGTGTATCGATGAGCTTAGAATACTGTTTTTCCGCCTTGATAGCATTCTGGCGCACCTGCTCTTTAGATAAGCTTGCTCCTTTCTGGATAGCGCGGAAAACTACGACCACGTCCACATGAGGGGGCATTGTATGGGCACGACTGTGCACGGTTTGATAAAGTTCGAGCTATTATTGCGATTGTTGGAGGTTTGCAAGAAGAGTCCTGCAGGGCTGAGTGCTGATGTACAAATACCCGGGAGATGTCCACACGTTCGAGTATGTAAACGACGTCAACAGATGCGGAAGTATTTACTTACGTCAGCAAAGTGCCATCGCGTTATTGTCATCTGTTTGTAGAAGGAATAAACCTGGAGTTAGACCATGATGAGGACTGTTCTTCCTTTGATCTTCCCATGAGAACTTCACAATGTCGATATGTACGGCACGGACAAATAATTCATGAACATGCTACAGGAACAGTAGTTAGAAAGCGAAAATGACGAACGAGACTACTGCGTATAATGCATATGAAAGGTCCATCTTAACGCGTACACGGGACCAGCTTTTGAGTTGATAAGTTAGTTGCAATGCGACTCCAGCGATGTCATGGGACCTAGCGCGCGTAGGGATGGTAACTGTGCTGCCCTCGTTGTCCTGCTCGTTGTGGGCCAACGCCAAGACCACCAGGGCCACCCGGTCCACCTTGTGCCCCTCGTGGACCACGCGGGACATTCGGACCTAGACTGGCAGGTCCTGTAGGTGTACCGTTGCTCCCCATGCCCGGTCCCCCTCTTCCCATTCCACCACCCATTCCACCACCCATTCCTGGTCCTCCACCCATTCCTGGTCCTCCGCCCATACCACCTGCCATTGCGGGGTTTCCCATGCCGCCTCCTCTGCCCATGCCCATGCCTGCGCCGCCACCACCATAACCACCCATACCACCCATCATGCCCGGATTCATGCCTGGGGTCATGCCTGGATTCATACCCATACCCATACCTGCCATCATGCCACCTCCGCCCGCCATTTGGAACATGCGGGTGTACAAAGCGGCAAGGGCCTGAGGATCGAATGGAGTGTTGCCCGACGGAGCTGCGGGCATAGGGCTAGCTGCCGCATTGAAATTCCCGCCCTTGTTGTTGTACTGCTGCTGTTGCTGCTGCTGACCGCCGTCCTCGGTAAAATTGTCGCGCTGATAACGCGGTTGCGCCAGCTTCACATCAATCTTGAACGAAGTGCGTAAATAAATGAGTCTACTTCTAGATATCGCACATTCGTCACATACCAGTTTGCCATCGATCTCCAGGTTTCCAAAACCAAGGAACGGTTGAACATTTGTATCTTCAAATGAAACAAACCCAAAGCCCTTGCTTCTCCCGGTCTCACGGTCTAACATGACGGTGGAATCAATGACCTTGCCAAACTGCGAGAAGAAATCCCGCATTGACTCCGACGTCACACTCCCTGCAAGACCGCCGATGAACAGTTTTGTAGCGCGTTGATGCTCTTGTCGAGGTATTGCTCTCTTTGGATCGATCTTATTGCAATGGGTAAATATACTCCAATGCTAGATACGACAGTGTACGTACAATCTTGCCATCTAGGAAGTGCTCCCGCACCATAACCGCATTAACGCTTGCGGGGTCCTCAAAGGTCAAAAAGGCGAAGCATCTCGACCGGCCGGCAGCATCGCGCATGATTGTGCATGCATCTACTTTACCGAACTGGGAAAAGTAATTCCTGAGGGACTCTGCCGCGAACGACCTTATTTTAGTACTACCGAACGGTACAGAGCAGGTAATAATGATGTAAGTACCATCGGTTGTGTCCCAGTTGAGACCGCCAATGAACATCTTGCTATAGATAGTGTCGCACGCGCCAGGCAACATGGTCGAAGACACGAGGAATACGTTCGGACGCGGTAATTGAGCGTACGATATGAAAAGCAAAACTCGTTATTAGTTTCTGTAGAGACAGGGGGTGTTATGACAGAGGAGAAAAGGGAAGACGCTACTGTCTGCTCGCGTTGTGGCTAGCCTAGCTTAGACTGGACGTAGAGAACGCGAATATGCTAGAGCTAGACTAGTCGTCCTAGTCGACATAGCTGAGTAGCTAGGCGTGACGATGACCGAGCAACTACGTCGGCATTATTGACCGTCAACGACTAAGATTCAGTATTTCCCAGCAAAGCGAAAACGTGCATGACCCAAAATCTTGTAGGACGTTAGTAGAACTGTCCTATACAACTCACCCTTCATCTTTCATCTCAGACGGCCGCACACTTCTCTCGTGGCTATGTTGACGGTCATAACTACCAACACCGTCATGTTGGCCCAAATCTGGTGCATAGTCGGACTGCGGTTGCTGATAAGTCGGTATTTGCTGTGTAGCGGGAGCCGTGTAGGTGGGAGGTCCAGATTGGGTGGGGGTCGACGCGTATTCTTCGTAAGTCTGTACTGGATAGGTCTCTATTGCAGGTACTTTGGGGGCGACGGTCGGCACGGCTGGTGAAGGCTGTTTTGATGGTGTCGGTGGGGGAGCCTTCGCAGTGGGAATAGCAGGTGCCTGGGGGGGCGCTTCCGATGGAAGAGACTCTTCTGCTTTAGATGGGTCGGCATTTTCTGTTGGAACAGAAAATTCGGACTCGTCGTTTCCGTAGAGATCTAGGGAAAGATCAATCAAAACTGAATTAGTTCGCGTACGTTGAGGATGAACATACCGCCATAGAGGTCAGCGTCAAGCTCAGACATGATGGTGGTTGCGGTGAGAGTGAAAAAGAGCTCCGGTCTTAGTCATCGCGTCATCACTTATGCCCAACAAAGTCCCACGCTCTGCGCCGGGGCGGGCCGTCGGCCAACCGCCAATTTTTCTCCTCCGAGTCGAAGGACATCATCATTTCGATTATAACTGACTCGATCCGTATTATTCCTGGATTCCACTGATTTGTTTCCGTGAGTCTGTGACGTGTACAACAGATCCCTTCAGTGTCTCCCTTTCTCATCATGGACCAGGTCAACCACAATGTTACCATCGGCATACTAGGTAAGTGTACGCTGGCACAGTGTATCCATTGTTTTACCCAGAAAATATAGCTCTTCAAGGAGCTTTCGCAGAGCATCAGGCCGCCCTGAAAAAGCTCTCATGTCAGAAGAAAATCACGATTGCCCTTGTTCGCACTGCAGAAGATCTTTCGACGTGTGATGCTCTGATAATCCCCGGAGGGGGTGAGACAAGCGTCACTAGACTTGTCCTAACTTCACTCATATCATCTAATAGAGTCCACTACTATTGCACTCCTCGCTAAGCTTGCCGGGCTTTTAGAACCTCTACGGACATTCCTGCGGGAAAAGCCCGTGTGGGGAACGTGTGCTGGCGCAATTCTTCTTGCGCAAGCAGTGGAGAACACCAAAAGAGGTGGCCAAGAACTTCTGGGCGGAATATCAGTCACCGTCGCTCGGAATGGTTGGGGTTCACAGGTGTGAACATCACGTTTCGCAGTTCCTCCTCTCTGTTAACACCGTCTCGCGAAGGTCGAGTCTTTCGAGGCACCTCTTTCAATACACGGGCTGCAGGATTCAGCTATTTCATTTATGGGTGTATTCATTCGTGCTCCTGTGCGTGTCTTTGTTTTATGTTCATTTATATCGTATTTGACTTTCCCTGAAAGGTTGTCTTAGCCTTACATCCATCCTCGCAGAACCCACCAATAGAAATCATCGCTCGTTTACCGACCAACCTTGTGCCGAAGTCACGGAAGCTGATGGGGCACGACGAAGGCGACTCCGATCCACACGATCCACAAAGTATCGTTGCAGTACGGCAGGGACGAAATATGCTCACCACATTCCACCCTGAGCTCACAAAAGACAGTCGTTTTCACGAGTATTTTGTGCGGACTTGTGTTTTGCCCACACTCCTGTGAAGTGGTGTAATATGACATTGCCGCCCCTAACGATCGTGGGTCTTCTAGACTGCGCAGAGATGAGGACTATAATCCTATGTCTCGCGAGCACACGCACTCAGTGAGGATAGTCAGAGTCCCCCAAGCGAGAGAACCCAAAGAAATTGCACCGACCGTTGAAAAGAAACGCCCATTTGGACAATTTTATACCTCTCAGATGTTCTACTGCAAGAAGCTATCAACACGAGCACTAATGTGGTAGCCTGGGATATACTTGTTGGTTTGTTGTTGGCAGATCTATATATATCATAGATGATCGTGTATATCATAGTGTGCCCTACGGCCTGCTACCTACGATTTATGTATTGCAATAAGTTGCAATTTGTCTGCAAATTGTAAGTAGTGCACTGAACCATCAACGTTTTGACGTATTTGTACACCCCCTGGCCAAACTCGTTCATGACTTGTTCGCCGGGCGCCCCCATCTTCCGCGGGACTGAATGGCTTCTATTAGCATGTTAAAACGCGCACGGATCGAGTATAAAAAGCCTCATTATTATTATGCATGAGGCTAGGCGACATCGCTGTTTTCCCGTCACACCGGATACTATCGATAGGCTTGCTCGATGATGCGTCTTCCCGTCTTTGCGGTTCTGCTCGCAGTGACTGCCGCTAGCGCTCGTATAATGACCAAGCATGTGATGAAGGAGCACCAGCTTGAGGCAGCAAAGCGTTGGCAAACCAGTTGGTCTGTAGAGATGGGAAGAGCTGGGGACGTGGGGCGCAATAGTGTTCAAAACATCACCTTCACGAACCCCAAGGCCTCAGGTGAATGAAGTGCTGCAAGTAAACCTCTACGTCTGATCCATGTCCGGGCAGAATTCTACGTCGATGGCACATCCCTCCCACTTGTCGATTTCGATATTGGTCCTAGCTGGGCAGGTTTATTGCCTATAAGCAACAGTCCTGATGAGACGCGTCAGGTGTGTCAATTGTGGGTTGTGCATGTTCTCCGCTGAACCGAACAACAGCTCTTTTTCTGGTTTTTCCCTCCCGGTCCTGAAGGAAGTCTCGATGATTTGATTTTTTGGTGCGTTATAAGAAGCGGTCTAATGTACTGCTGACGTGACAGGTTCTTCCTGCAGGACAAATGGTGGCCCTGGCTGTTCCTCTCTCGAAGGTCTGCTGCAAGAGAATGGTGTGAGTATTTCTTCGGTGTGATGGCACGATTCATTTGATTGAACATTCTAAAGCCTCTCAGTTGGTCCTGGGGTCAAGCCAAACCAACAGTAAATGAACAAAGCTGGACCAACCTCTCCTCTGTTCTTTGGGTGGAGCAACCTGTTGGTACAGGGTTTTCTCAAGGCATTCCGAACATACAGAACGAAGATGACCTTGCTGCTCAATTTGTCGGCTTCATGCAGCAGTTCCTCGATGTCTTTTCAGAACTAAAAGGCAAGAAGCTGTATCTGACGGGTGAAAGTGTAAGTTTCTCTCTCAGAAAGTCTGTTCAAAAACCGTACTCACGGAATTCAGTATGCTGGAACATACGTGCCTTGTGAGTCGGAAGTTACTTTCCTTGGATATAACTAAAAGACCGATGAAGATATTGCGAACTATATCTACGAGAACCCCACTCTGTTAGACCTCTCGTTGCAAGGAATGTGGATCAGCGATCGTAAGTAACATTTGCGATCATTTTCGTGTCCTCTCAAGAGCTCATCCACAGAGCTTAGCTTCGCTCTCCTGGGATGTGGTGCAAGAGCAGATCCCTGCAGTGGACTTTGTGAATAAATATGCTGGTCTCTTCTCTTTCAAGTTCGTCCACTTCACTTGAGTCGAGTTTGCAATTTTACCAACAGGTTCCAGTCAAACGTTCATGAACCACCTCGAAAGGAAGGCTGCGAGGTGCAATTATACTGGCTACATGGATAAGTATGTCACCTACCCTCCAACCGGCCTTCTTCCACTACCAGGAGACTCAGTCGAGGCTGCTCAAGACTGTGATGTCTGGGACGAGATCTTCAATAACGCGCTGGTTATCAATCCCGCCTTTGATATATATCGCATCTGGGACACTGTGGGTCGAAGAGGATTCTAATTAGTAGTATATAGTATATTGACGTTCTCCCAACAGTACCCGATTCTATGGGATGTTCTTGGCTCCCCGTAGGTTATTCAATAATTCACTCGACCACTTGGTTTACGTACACCCAGAGGTACAATCTTACAGGCTCAAACTCCGATCTACTTTAACCGCAAGGATGTGAAGCACGTCATCCATGCCCCTATTGACACCGAGTGGACGGAATGCTCCAACATTGATGTTTTCCCCAATGGAGACGGCAGCTTGCCCCCAGCTTTCACTGTGTTACCGAATGTTATCGAGAAGAACCAGCGGACTGTCATTGTACACGGTCTCGCTGACTTCGTTCTCATCTCTGAAGGGTATGTCTGCGTTCACGAGTTCTTCTCCTATATCGTGATGCATATTCGATGACTCAGAACCAGAATCGTTATTCAAAAGTACGTGCATTCTTGATCGTTGCATGTATCCTTTAAATCATCAGGAATAATCTGTAGCATGACCTGTGAGTGACCGGAAGCGCTGATGTGCAACAGACACTCATTCCGATCAAAGGGAATGGATTGCAAGGATTCCAGACACCTATCGCCAATGACAGCTTCATTGTTGATGGCATGGGTGCTTATGGAACGTTGCACTCAGAGCGGGGACTCACATATTACGAGGTAGCCCTGAGTGGACACATGTGAGTTCTCCGCAATTAACAGCATCCTGTGTCTCATGTATTCTGCAGGGTTCCGCAATTTGCGCCAGCAGTAAGTTGGCAATTCTTGGACGCGAATATAGTCTAATGCAGATATGGATAATTCAGGCTGCCTTCCAGATTATGCAGTACCTGATGGGCTTTAGGGACACACCATAAATAGCCTTTGTTTCATCTATATGCCTGCCATCCGTAACAACAAGCATTCGTCGGTACCCAAAGATTCAATGTCAGGAGGCCCGTGATCTCTGGGCCCGGCCGACTCTTCATCCTCCGCAATCTTCACCGAGCTCTCGATTTGCTGTGTGCTGTTCTACCCCCCTTGTTCGCTTCGTCTTTGGGCGCATCCTCAGAGTTG
This sequence comes from Suillus ampliporus, assembly GCA_016584345.1. Lineage (NCBI taxonomy): Eukaryota > Fungi > Basidiomycota > Agaricomycetes > Boletales > Suillaceae > Suillus > Suillus ampliporus. The sequence goes on from JABCPV010000168.1 coordinate 26,789, forward strand.
AACTCAGGTTGTCAACACCCTCGTCTGCCAGATCACAACTTGTAGTATAAGGCTGGCTTCGAACTCTCGCCAGCAACTGGATTGTGACTCTGCATGCGGATTCTAAACTGGCATATGGAATCCACAACCTCCTGCGTCCGGTTGGGAGATGCCCCCCAGTTTGGGTTAAACAACCATTCAACACTGAATCAAATTTTGTTCGGATGCCAGACTGCTTTCGTAACCTTTTTCGGGGGTCCTCCGTTGCCCCTTCTTTGATTCTCACATGGTGAGAAATCAGCGATATGATTCGCGACTACCGCCGACAACCTAGCAACCGTGGACGACATCTACTGGTATACAGGCCCTTGAATGTCCACAACTTGATGAGTCAGCAGCAGTTAGAATTTTTGCGGTCGCGATTGTGCTGAGTGTATGAAGTGGGATCAGCAATAGGATGACACACGCGAATAAAATGTCTAGTGACACTGTGAGGATCTCACCTCGACCTCTGGCAACCTCGTATAGCATCTCACGGACGTGCATGGGCGTCCCCGGAACATAGTCAAAATCCTGATATAAGAAGAGGCAGGACCACACAGGGCTGAGGGAGCCAAGAACTTAGTGGAACATCAATTACTGTCACTCGGGAGTCGGGATGGCTGGGGGCTACAAATAATGATATCATGTCTCAGACGAACTTCAGGATCCAACGATTTCGCTTATGGGCGCATTGATTCGTCCTCATAACTCCTGTGCGTGTTGCTTTTATCCGGGGTATCGTTGCATTTATTTGACTTTCCCCTTGGAGGTTGCGTTAGCCTTACTACACTGTCCACCACCGCTCGCTTATCCGATCTTATCGGCCAACGTGGTGTCAAAATCACAGGAGCTGATGGCACAGATGAAGACGATTCTGCCATGATCATCAGATAAGTTATAGTTGCAGTACGCAGGGACATACGCTCACCGCATTGCACCTTCAGCTCACCAAGACAATCGTCTTCTCATATTTTGTGCAGGCTTGTGTTGTGCCTGCACTATGTCTCACGAGAGCCGGAGGACCCAATGAAAATTATTTAAGCATGACCAATCAAAGGGCTAAAATCTCAAGCAAAAACTTATGTCAACAGAACTGGTACGTTGCACATGTGGTGGTGCTATAATATATGACCGCGAGGAAGTAGAAAGCAAAAGCTGGAGTGACGTCGGCGAACGGAACACTGACACGTGGATGGTCACGGCCCACGGGACAAATGATATTGGATGGTGGAGTTAAATTGTAATTTTATATACGTGTCAGCCAAGTGTCAGCCACGCTTCCGCTGCAAGATCTGACCAGGCAAGAAGCTGCCAAGGTGAGTAGTGAACAGATGCCATATCTTGCTTTATAGTGCCATATAACGTGGGATTTATACCGTTGTACCGAGTCCAGATGCGGCCGGGGCTGCGCTGCGTATACTCATGATGACCAAGCCCGTTTGTCGTTCAGAAGCCCGCGCGGCGCGGGTCCCGGGAGCCCATGCCCTGTGGTACGTTACGAGCCAGCATAAAAGACCCATCATGCACGATGTCAGATGTCACCACTATTTGTCTGTCACAGATCAGAAGTTTACTCGACCATGATGTGTCTTCCCGCCGTGTTTACAGCTCTGCTCGCGGTGAATGTTGCGAGCGCTCGTATCATGACCAAGCACGAGGTTAGAGAGCGTCAACTTGAGGCCGCGAAGCGCTGGCAGACCAGCAGCCCAGCGTCTAGAGCTGGGAACGTGAAATGTGGTGGTGTTCAAAATATCACGTTCACAAACCCCAAGGCCTCAGGTGATTGACGTGGTTTGAAGTGCCACGGGTGAACATCTATATCTGATCCATACTTGTGCAGAATTTTATGTCGATGGCAGATCCCTCCCTCTTGTAGACTTCGACGTTGGTCCAAGCTGGGCGGGTCTTTTACCCATCAGTAACAGTCCCAACGAGACGCGTCAGGTGTGTCCATACGTAAATTATACATATCCTTTACTGGAGTCAAGGACAACAGCTCTTTTTCTGGTTTTTCCCTCCCGGTCCCTGAAGGGAGTCTTGATGATTTGATTTTTTGGTGCATCAGCTCAGAATGAGTGTATTGTTCGCTGCTGACTTGGCATATTCTGCCTCAAGGACAAATGGTGGCCCTGGCTGCTCCTCCCTCGAAGGTTTGCTACAAGAGAATGGAGTAAGCCTCTTGTTGATTACACAACTCACTAATTGAGAATTGTACTCTACAGCCTCTCAGTTGGTCCTGGGGTCAAGCTAAACCAACAGTGAATGAACAAAGCTGGACCAACCTCTCCTCCGTCCTTTGGGTGGAGCAACCTGTTGGCACTGGATTCTCTCAGGGCACTCCAAACATACAGAACGAGGATGATCTCGCTGCTCAACTCGTCGGCTTCATGCAGCAGTTCCTCGAGGTCTTTGCGGAACTAAAAGGTAAGAAGTTGTATCTGACGGGTGAAAGTGTAAGTTTCTCTGTCAGAGTCTGTTCAAGCATGATGTTAACTGAATTCAGTACGCTGGAACATACGTGCCTTGTCAGTCCAACAATGCTTTTCTTTGAACATATCTAAAAGACCAATGAAGATATCGCGAACTATATCTACGAGAACCCCACTCTAATAGACCTCTCGTTGCAAGGGCTATGGATTAATGATCGTAAGCGACATTTTGAATCACTTTGTGTGCCCTCTCAAGATGCATATCAGCTTCACTCTCGTGGGATGTGGTGCAACAGGAGATTCCTGCTGTGGACTTCGTGAACAAATATGCTGGTCTCTTCTCTTTCAAGTTTGTTCATTTCACTCGAACCTAGTTCACAGGTCACTCACTGATGACATTTAGTCAAACATTCACGGACTACCTCGACAAGAAGGCCGTAAAGTGCAATTATACTGGTTACATGGATAAATATGTCACATACCCCCCATCCGGCCTACTTCCACTACCAGGGGACTCTGTCGAGTTTGCTGAAGGCTGTGATGTCTGGGACGACATTTTCAGTAGTGCGCTGATTATCAACCCTGCCTTTGATCTCTATCGCATCTGGGATACTGTGAGTTGAAGAGGACCTAATCTCTATCATATTCATTTTCGTTTTCGTTTTCTCCACTGACAGTATCCAATTCTATGGGATGTCCTCGGTTTCCCGTAGGCCATTCAATATCAATCGACCTGATCACTCAGCTAAATAACCACATAGAGGTTCGTTCCCGCAATCACAGACTCCGATCTACTTCAACCGAACGGATGTAAAGGAAGCCATCCACGCGCCTGTAAATACCGAGTGGACGGAGTGCTCCCACATCGATGTTTTCCCCAATGGAGACGGCAGCTTGCCCCCAGTTTTCACTGTGTTACCGAATGTTATCGAGAAGAACCAGCGGACTGTCATCGTGCATGGTCTCGCAGACTTCTATTTCATTGCTGATGGGTATGCCTGCGTTCACGAATCTTCTCCGTTCATTCTGATGCACGATCCGATATCTTAGAACCAGAATTGTCATTCAAAAGTAAGTGCATTCTGTGATATATGTCCCTCCAATCGATGGGAATTATTTCTAGCATGACTTGTGAGTGACTGGACGCACTGAGGTGTGACAGCTACTCATTCCATTGAAGGGAATGGATTGCAAGGATTCCAGACGCCTATCGCCAATGATAGTTTCATTGTTGATGGCGTGGGTGCCTATGGAACAATGCACTCGGAGCGGGGCCTAACTTATTACGAGGTACCCCTGAGTGGACACATGTGGGTTCTTCGAAATACACAGGGTTCCGTCACTCATCTGTCTTTGTAGGGTTCCACAATTTGCACCGGTGGTGAGTTGGCAATTCGTCGACGCAAGTGCAGTCTAACACAACCCGATAATTCAGGCCTCCTTCCAGATTATGCAGTACCTGATGGGCTTTAGGGACACGCCCTAGATAGGGACACTTGCCGTTGGTTTGTAGATCTAGATGTCTTCCATCCGTAACGAACGATGTATAACGACATTATGCTCTTTTGCGAGGATCAGGCTGTTTGGCTGTTAGGAATCATAAGGTTTACATCATGTGACCGGCGCGTCAAGTTGGATTTAGACGCGTCGAACAATTTCAAATCATCCGTTGAGTGGATATCCGCGTCTCCATATGGCGGGTTATGATATTATGCTCTCAGTGAAATGGATCTTCTCGAGTCACCGGTGACGCTTATAACGCCTCCAACCTTTGCATCAATTCCATATTTGGAAAATTGACCCCTTTGTTATGTCGACAACCAAATAATGTCAGCCGCCGTGCTGGTGTATATAAACCCCCTCAGTCCTGCCTCACTCCGTTATCAGCTCTTTCTTCTCCTCTCTCATCTTCGCAGCTCTTATCTTGTACGACCTCATCATACTTGATACCCGAGTAAGGTATGTGGCGTGCGACTCGAAGGTACATGGCATCCTACCGACGCTCTCATCCTTTCCGCCACCAGCATACCTTAAATCTTGCCCGCCCGACACCACATGGTACGTTTCTTGTTCATAGTACTCCCTATGTGCCAGACGATCAACGTTCTCTTGATTGCGCCCAGGTCTGGCAGCGAGCTCCCATAGGACGCCACAGGTATGTCTTGTTCTCGTCACTGGCTTACCTGCCTACTAACTGACATCGACCACGCCCAGGTTTTTATGGAAAACCCCCACGCGCATCAAGATCTACAAGTTAATGACAGTCGATGGAACGACAATCCAGCTGCTGACCTTCGTGGGCGTCGCTCGCGGCGTGGACGGCAGGCGATAGGACCTGGGTCCTCTGACCCTCTTCAAGGGGCGTCTGTTGGCCACACTCGCCGAGGCTCTCAGTTGGTCGACTTCTCTCCGCCCTGCCTGCCTCCTCAGTATCTCCCCGGTCTAGTCGCTGGCCCGCACTGTGGCTTAGGCACCCCGGCCCACGTCAACTCAAGATTCTCGTTGCTCCGTCAGCCCGGGCGCGAGATGAGGGGGTAAGTTCCAATTTCAGCTTCTTGCACCGCCCCACCACTGACATTGCGCTATCTTCAGGGCATCGGTGGTCGCTGACGTCCACGTCGGGACCCTGTGGATGGTTCGGGAGGTGGAACACAGGTCGCCTACTCTTAAAACCTAAGACGCCCGCCAGGGTCGAGGTTGCAAGTATTTGGCTGACGTTCCACCCCGTTCGCACCTCGGTGACGGCCGGGTCCGGGTGTGGCGTCGTCACACATTCAGTCTGCTTCCTCGCCAAGACGCTCGGGGAGCCGAGGTCGTCAGCGCGAGTAAGCCCACCCCGGGTATACAACACAAACAACCCCGACAACGCCACATAATCTAGACGACGAGAATGATCGCGACCAGGATTACCTTCCCAGAGACGTAACTGTATATTAATGAGGTTACGCCACAGGTGAGTCGTTCCGTTCATCTGAGTGTCTGGCAGTATCGAAACTATCAGCTCGAGACGCCATGCGACCGCATTGAGTGAGTTGCTGCTCATTCACTGTGACCGCATGGAGTCTCCGTGAGCTGATTTGACGAGTGACGGTTTATTCCTATGGTTTTCTGGTGAAGAGACAATTGTGTTAGAAATGATTTGATTGATGCGTGTCTGGTCTGTCAGGCCCGAGCTCGGAGATTGAAGGCTTCCAATGCTTCTTCGGATCGTCCCAAGGTCGATTCGATACTTGGCATTGGTTCCTGAGCAGCACAAGAAATTGTAGGACTCGCATACTGGTACTATACTGGCATATCAATGAGCGATGCTCTCATTTCTGATACTATTGCGTTAATGTGAAACAATCGGATTACGCAAGGGGGTACTAACTCTGACGCGAACTCTAAGGACACTATGTGGCCTGAGAAGTTCGCTTTCATATATGCTTCATGACCTACGCATGTTTTGAGCGTCTTCAGTCAAGCACTGGCACAAGCGGAATTGGACTAGCCGTATCGTCTCATAATGTGGCATCCCAGTCCAATGGAACGGCATGGATATTGTACTATTCAGAAGAAAAACTTCATAGTTCCTAGTCTCGGAAGCCAGTCGTTTGTTTACGCGTCTACATCTGGTGACTCAGGGCTTCCATAATCCTGTTCAAATCCTCCCGTTGAATTTCGAACTTCAAGGAGCTCTGGTTCTGACCTACCAGAATGTCCACTCTTATAATTGGTGGGGCTGTTAAATCAGACATGAACATTGGCTTTGTCGGATGGGCACACGGCGTCTTGACATATCGTTTATGACCGGACGTATATGACCATACAGGATCTTCAAGCTTTTGCAGACATCGTCCTAAACAATATAGTGAATTGGGCTTGCAACAGAGAGAAAGTGACATAAGCAAGGAGCAGTCTCTATTCAGGTGCAAGTAATCAGTCTGCCGAGGATGTAATTTAATGCGAATCATACCCTCAGCCAACCGAACCTCATCCAAAGCACGTCATTAAGGGCGACTCAATGTATTGTTCCTGACCAGAGCATCCATACCTTCATCACTGTATCCTCCCCAGTATGTATTGGAGGAAACCGAGTAATTCTTGACTGCCAGTCCGCAACTGAAATGCTTCGTGGAGCCAAAGAGTTCATTGAATTTCACCTAGCTTGCTCCATTTGCTGTGTCCGGGTTGGATAGCTATCTGACAATATTCAAAGGGCCCTCCGATACTGGCACAAGGCAGTCAAACGGTAGTGTTAGACAAACTTCTACGACAGAACTGCTCGTAGACTCAAGTTGGGAGCGAACCTGGGTATTGTTGTTTACATCTGAGAGCCATTCGGTTACACTGTTTAGAGGTGGAGCTTGAGCGGGTGATACGCTGGTCACATGTGTCGGACCATGTCCACGCGCTTTAGAGAGCTCAGCGCTCAGCGCTCATCATTCGCCGTCGCGTGCACGGTCCGGTAGTGGGAAAAAATGATTTTCAACCACACTGCCGAACCAGGGACTCGGCGCTTTTTTGGGGTCATTGTGCGTCTGCAACTCTTGAAATTTGAAAGCGTGAGAGCTGATCCTGAACCACGGCCACCAGCTCTGAGCTGGGTTATGAACAATCAGGCTAACCTAAACGTTAACGACAACCCGGCCTTATAAGTACGTTATAGACTACTTACCGCGAGTCAAGAAAGCAGCTGTTGGGTAATTATAACTCAAGTTGCTTATCCGATGCCATGTAGAGCCAGAACACATGGTGCATCGTGAACTGATCATACGATGGTACCCCTCATATGCATATGGTCCATCTAACGCTGGCAGTTGGCAGTGCCGGCATTACAGAAATACCCATTGTACATAAACTGCCAGCATCATGCACGACGCCAGAAGACGCAATTTTCCCTTCACGAATTGGCTTGCTCGACCGTGATGCGTCTTTTCGCCGTCTTCGCGGCACTACTCGCAGTAGTTGCTGCCGGCGCTCGTAAGATGACCAAGCAAGAGCTCAGTGAACGCCAGCTCGAGGCTGCAAGGCGTTGGCAGACCAGTGGTCCTGCGGCTAGAGCTCCGAACGTAAAGCGCAGTGGTGTTCAAAACATCACGTTCACGAACCCGAAGGCCTCAGGTGAATGAAGTGCTGCAAGCAATAATCTGGTAGCACGTCTGATCTATGTTCGTACAGAATTCTACGTCAACGGTAGCTCCCTCCCTCTTGTCGACTTCGACGTTGGTCCTAGCTGGGCAGGTCTTTTACCCATCAGCAACAGTCCTAACGAGACGCGTCAGGTGTGTCCATCCGTGAACTGTGCGGCCCTTGACTGACATCGAAGACGACAGCTCTTTTTCTGGTTTTTCCCACCCGGTCCCGAAGGGAGTCTTGATGATTTGATTTTTTGGTGCGTTCCCAGGATTCAGATTCCAGAAGCAGTATAATGTTCGTTGCTAATTTGACACGTTCCACCTGAAGGACAAATGGCGGCCCTGGCTGCTCCTCCCTTGAAGGGTTGCTACAAGAGAATGGAGTAAGCTTCTGTGGTTGATGACACGACTCATTTGACTGAGAAGTGTAAAGCCTCTCAGTTGGTCCTGGGGTCAAGCTAAACCAACGGTGAATGAACAAAGCTGGACCAACCTCTCCTCCGTCCTTTGGGTGGAGCAACCTGTTGGCACAGGATTCTCACAAGGCACTCCAAACATACAGAATGAGGATGATCTCGCTGCTCAACTCGTCGGCTTCATGCAGCAGTTCCTCGAGGTCTTTGCGGAACTAAAAGGTAAGAAGTTGTATCTGACGGGTGAAAGTGTAAGTTTCTCTGTCAGAGTCTGTTCAAGCATGATGCTCACTGAATTCAGTACGCTGGAACATATGTGCCTTGTGAGTCGGAAGTTACTTTCTTTGAACATAACTCAAAGATCGATGAAGATATTGCGAACTATATCTACGAGAACCCCACCCTGTTAGACCTGTCGTTGCAAGGGATGTGGATCAGTGATCGTAAGCGATATTTTGAATCACTTCGTGTCCTCTCAATTCACGGTAATTAGCTTCACTGTCGTGGGACGTGGTGCAAGAGGAAATTCCTGCAGTGGACTTCGTGAATAAATATGCTGGACTCTTCTCTTTCAAGTTCGTCCACTTCACATGAATCGAGTTTCCAGTTTCACCAATAGATTCCAGTCAAACGTTCATGGACCACCTCGAGAAGAAGGCTGCGAGGTGCAATTACACTGGCTACGTGGATAAGTATGTCACCTACCCTCCAACCGGACTCCTTCCTCTGCCAGGAGATTCTGTCGAGTTTGCTAAAGGCTGTGATGTCTGGGACGACATTTTCAATCATGCACTGATCATCAATCCCGCCTTTGATATCTATCGTATCTGGGACACTGTGAGTCGACAAGCATCCTTATCAGTAGTACAGTATATTAACTTTCTCCACAAAAGTATCCGATTCTATGGGATGTCCTTGGTTTCCCGTACGCCATTCAACAATCGATTCCATGCAAGTCGGCTGACGCAGATCTAGAGGTTCATTCCCACAGAAACAGTCTCCGATCTACTTCAACCGAAAGGATGTGAAGGAAGCTATCCACGCGCCTGTTGACACCAAGTGGACGGAGTGCTCCAATATCAATGTTTTCCCCGATGGAGACGGCAGTTTACCGCCCGCCTTCACTGTGTTACCAAATGTTATCGAGAAGAACCAGCGGACCGTCATCGTGCACGGTCTCGCGGACTTTATTCTCATTGCTGAAGGGTATGACTTCCTTCACGGGCCTTCCTTCTCGTACATTCTGACACATGGTTCGGTGGCTTAGAACAAGAATCGTCATTCAAAAGTAAGCGCATTCCTAACTGTGCCATGTATCCCCTCAATTGATAGGAATCATTTGTAGCATGACTTGTGAGTGACTGGACGCACGGAGGTGTGACAGCAACTCATTCTATTCAAGGGGATGGATTGCAAGGATTCCAGACGCCTATTGCCAATGACAGCTTCATTGTCGATGGCGTGGGTGCCTATGGGACAATGCACTCCGAGCGGGGCCTCACTTATTATGAGGTAGCCTTGAGTGGACACATGTGAGTTCTCCGCAATCACAGCGTCCTGTGTCTCATGTATTCTGCAGGGTTCCACAATTTGCGCCAGTGGTAAGTCGACAATTCTTTGACGCGAATGTAGTCTGACGCAAGTATCGATAATTCAGGCTGCCTTCCAGATTATGCAGTACCTGATGGGCTTTAGAGACACGCCCTAGATAGATGCTGGCTTCCAGTACATACCATAACATCCCGCTGCATACTTAAGTAGTCAATTGTGCCACCATCTCGCCGGCCCTGAACCAAAGTCACGCGTGGGACTATAGGTTCCTTTACCCCTGTCACGAGAGCGCACGCTTCGTTCTATCATCTGAATCATTACTTTAATTTCTATTTCTTTCTTGAAAATGCCTGCCATCAGGACACAACTACGTTCAATGAAAGGAGCCATTAATAATGGACATAAGACAACAACCTCAACGACTTCCATAGTCAGGGAGGAAATGCAGGACCTAACAGACTGTAAGCGCGGATGACACAGCCCATAGCATACAACGAGTCTCATGAAACTGTGTCTTCACAGGCAAGATACATTATCCCTTGAGTGAAAAAGAACGCAATGCCTTCAAGACGCGCGACGGCAAGGTGCTTAGCATGCGCCGAGACTGCCCATGATGATCCCTTAGTTCATGATTCTCCCAGCGCGTCACTCCACATCAGTGGGCAGTATACGATTTCACTAGAACGATTCCTTGCGGTCGTGTCACAACGTACAAGGACATTTGCGTCGCTCTGGGACAAGGCTCACCGCGATCAGGTGCGCGTCTAAACGCAGTCCCTTTGTCTACTCTCACCACCTCATTTTCCAGTCGGTTCTGCGCTTCGAAACAACCCATTTGCCCCGTTTGTGCCTTGCCACCGCATCATCGCATCAAATCTGTACATTGGCGGATTTTATGGTGAGTGGGGCACGGGCGCAAATGCAAGAGGTGGACAAAAGAACACTGGTTTGCAGTGCAATAGAAAGATGGAGATGCTTGCAAAGGAGGGTGTTGAGTTCTCTGCGGATGGATATCTTGAAGACGAATCTCTACTCTGGGCCGCGAGAGGCTGACCTCTTTCGCGACTGTCCTGTATGGTCACACCAGTCTGCTGTTGGGTATCACCAACTTCGTCACGGCGAGGCTAGGCCGTTGAACGTTCGAACAATATTTGACGAAAATAAATGTGAATGAGTTAGCAGTTTTAGAGGCTCCGTGTCTGGGACGTCACCGAGCTGCACTCTGGCTTGCATAGGCACTTTTTAGAATCATGTTTCGCACTGGCACGATGACTCGTAACTGAGTCACAGACCGAATTCTGGGCGTTCGTCCATGTTTGGCGTTGTTAGGACCAGAAGGTTTACATTATGTGACCAGCTCGCATTGGACAATTTCAAATTCATCCGTTGAGTGCATCATGGGCGTCGGGCGATATGGCATCGTAACGGCGCTCGGCCGCGCCAATCCCCGACTCCAATCTGAATTAACGAATAAACCACGGTGTCAAATCCAATCCATATTTGTTGTACACCCGTATTAATGGGACCCCCTCCCCAAAGGGGCCAGGTGAAAATGACGTGGTCGTGATGCGGCACTACTACTATGTACAATTGTATATCGATTACCTTCAAATATCATGTTGTCGCTTCAAACGCTATTAATATTCATTCTCGATGCATGTCACCTTCAGTAGTAAGTACCATGTCAAGCCTCACCCGTTCTGCGTCAAGCCACCTGCAATTGACCTCAGTACTACCATATCAAGCCCCAGTCATGCTGCACCAAGCCTTCCCTGTGCTGCGTCAAGTCACAAACATGCCACGTCAACACTTACCTGTGCCGTGCCATGACCGCGTCACCCTCATAATGATGCCGCATCAAGCCCTCTTGCATATCAGTACTGCAGTAGTTCGTCCAGGGGCAACAACACGTATGTGTTTCATCTGTCACGCTAGTTTGATTGCTAACAACATCTCCTTCCATATCATCAAGTAGTCAGTGTTGTAGCTATACACTCGTTAGTATGATAAATGAAATACGAAAAGAATGGGCACAGACCTAGAGCACAGAGGGCGGCCCGTACTAAGGTGGAATGTCTGGGAGGAAAGCCGCGTCAAGCCTGGCGCGTCACCTATAAGTGGCTGCGTCCGTGCCGCGTCACGACCGCGTCAAAATAGCCACGCCCCCCCTAAAGTATTGCCATCTAGGGTTTGTTCCTCCGGTTTTCACAGAATGACTAGAATAAATACGTTGTACTACCTGCACAATGCAAGTGTTGGACTTGACTTAGACTTTCACATCAACGTGACCTAGTACGGAGGAAGCCATAGGCCCATAGCATGGTAGAGCATAGCTAGACTTGTGACAATTTTTCCGCCTGGCAGCTGTGGCAGTGCAGAATTCCAACTTGAAGACGGTATATATAATTCCCTGTTCGTCTATTTGGTCCTCAAATTCAAATGATAACGCGCGCTTGTGTATATGAACGGGGAAGACGCCGTGTTCCCCGAACCCCCAGCAGACGTTCATACAAGTCAGTTGACACCGTGAATTCTGACCAGATATTTGCCCAATGCATTGGTCTACCCGCATCACTCTTCCTCTTGTCCTGTCGTTTGTGGCAGGAGCTGTTGGTTTCAATCCAAGGGCATATACCATATATTCTACCAGCTGCAGAGCTGTGGATCGCGTCCTGAACGAAGAGGTCAACATTTCCATTGGTACGCATATATGCGCATTTTTATGCTCACAAAAATGTTCATTGTGGTCGTAGAGTATGTGGACGTCAATCCGACCGCGGAGAAGAGCATCATCATGGTCCACGGCTGGCCCAGCCTTTGGAGTTCCTGGGGGTACCAGATTGAAGAGTTCAAGGTAGACATCACTTCCACCAGCCGAAATTTCTTGTGCCTATCTGTTTCAGGATGAATATCGCATGATAGCCATCGACGTTCGTGGCTTCGGGGGTTCAACACACCCCGCTGATGTACAGTCATCCAGTACAATGACCGATATCACTGGCGATCTCATTTGTGTTCTCGAACATGTTGGCATCAAATCTACTATTTGTCTCGGGTATGTTTTGAGGAACTGTTCCGACTCATCTGATATCTAGATAGTCATGACTGGGGTGCTGAAGTCTGCTACGAGGCTTCCCGTAGACGACCTGATGTCTTCTATGCCCTGGTTGGCGTGACCGTTCCGGTAAATAGACCGTTATTTCACAACTTCCCCTGCCTAACAACCATAACCAGTATTTGCCCGATACCGGCTTTTTTGCAGACAGTGCTCAGCTTGCAGCAGTCATGCCTAAGCTGGCGTACCAAGTTTTCTTCGAAAACTACACAACTGCAGCCGTAGCAGAGCTGAACAAGGATATCAGGAGAAGCCTACGCGCTACTTTGCGCACTGTCAACAGTGCCCCTCCAGACAGTTTCCTTACAAGTACCAGCACTTTTCTCGGCGCATATAACAATGTGACGGAGGTATGCATGGCACTCATTCCAGGATAAAGTTATTAACCTTAACTAGATCCCTCCTGTTCCTTTCTTCACCTCGGACGACGAAGACTATTTTGTCGAACGGTTCAGCATACACAAATTTGATCACAGTACGGATCAGAATTGCTCAGACACCATACTGCACTAAGCGATATCCCGCAGCTCTCATGTTCTACACTCGTGGAGTGCGTAGGTATCCTCTCACAATGCACCATAACTGAATATGAGATGCTTAGAACCGCTATGGAACATGGCAATCTACTCAAGCGCAAGGAAATTACACTATTCCCCAGCCCGTCTTGGCTGTTTTACCTCTCAATGTGGGCTATCTGTCCAGGGATGCAATACCTTACTCATGTGCTTCACCACAGGATCCTGTCGCAGATTGGGTGTTCGCCGCCAATTACTGGAAATCCGCGGCGTTCCTGCCACAACTGACGACCAAGGTGCGTGATATGACCTTTTGCTGGTGACTACCGTGACAATCGAATGCAGACAATGGAAGGCGCACATTGGCCCCATCTCGAGCACCCACGAATGTTCAACGGCATTCTCAGAGCATGGTTGGAGACTTTGGAGCATTCCTTCACGCCAGCCCAGCGAGTCTTCTCGGACGAGTTGTAACCCACGACTCATTCCTGTAACTTATTCACAATTCAAGCAACCAGGCAGTAGAATAGACATGTGTACAATAGCAAGCATAATGCAGTACATGGATCAGCGGGGTATACCACCAAATGAACATATCTAGACGTGTGTAAAGAGGTATTACTGGAAACAGCATGGATAACGTACATAGGTACAGTACAGTGCATAGGTCAGAGTAGGGTCATACATACTATTATTCCGGGTAATCTGCAACTAGCATGTAATATGCAAAATGTTCAAAACACCTCAATGCGCTGCTCGACTCACTTCAAAAAAATTCAGGCATATATAGACTACTTATAGATGATGTACTGTCCAAGTAGAATGAAAATTTCTTCAATGTTGCAGCTGCGAGAGATGGAATAGTGGTAATTTGTAACCATGCAGAAACATAAATCATCCAGATCCCATAGATCCTACAGATATATTCACAAAGTTATACCTGGAGCATAACAATCACCTCGTCAGGATTCCAGAACACAATTTCAATAAAGGTCATCCTGTTGTTTTAAGATGCTATAGAGGAAGAATTGACGACATGTATGAAAATGTGATGATGGATAGGAGAAATTCAATCTCCTCTACAGCACACTTGGCTAGTGCATGGCATCTTCACTCTCCACACCAAGTCTTGCAGAAGTCACATTGTGTTGTATTGTATTGTGTTGTATTGTATTGTATTGTATTGTATTGTATTGTATTGTCTCCTCTTGCATCATTCTTGCATCCTTGTTACAATGGCACCAAACCACAGGCGTACTACCACTACATGAATCACGATACTTAATAATAATGATATATTGCTGTATTCATATTTTCAGAGCTTTTCACAACTTTAAGCTTCAAGTTTGATGACTCAACACCAACAAATCAAGGGCTGTGGAGAGTCAAAGTTGACAGTGCTGGTGCTGTGCTGAGGTGTGACACAATGTGACCATATTTTACAGATTAGCAGTCAGACCCTGAATTTTCTCAGCTTTCATCTGACACCACACCACAACATCCTAAAAATGAGCAAAAATAAGATCTATATACAGTGGCTCAAAAAACTGTCCACATGTTTGCACTATTTTCACTATTTACATTATTGTGTATGAATGGACAGGTATATCCAGGACATGCCATTAGGGTATTTTGTAGTACTCCATCAGGGCATGATTTCGAGTCCTTACCCGTGGGAATCCATTGTAATATGGTGGATCTATGAGCATTACAAAATGATGACTCATGCGGACAGTTTTTTGACCCAAGTATTTTACACAGATACTCAAGTGTTCTGGTATTTTGTGTGACCTCCCTTGGCTTTAATTACTGCCTCTATCCTTCTAGGCACACTTTCAATCAATTTCTGATAGTCCTCTGCTGTAATATTTCCCAACTCCACTGTGACTCTCTCCTATAACTCCCATACCCCTTTAGGAGGGTGGTCATAGGCTAAAAGCCTCTTCTTGAGTACTCCTGATAGATGTTCAATGATATTAATATTAGGGGATTGTGCTGGCCAGTCAAGAAGACAAATATTGTGCTCTTCAAACCATTCTCTGGCTCTCCTGGATGTATGCTTGGGATCATTATGCTGTTGAAAAATGATATCTTCTTCATCAATTTCTAATTCTGCCATGCTAGGCAGCAAGTGGTGGTTGAGAATGTCCACACACTACTCAGCATCCATCCTCCCCTCAACTTCTGCAAGCATTCCCACACCATTCCACCCCATACAGCCCCATACCATTAGAGAACCTCCTCCAACATTGAGAGTTTCATTAATCTCCCTGTCTGTAGAAGGTCCCCCCCTTCTTTTTCCACACATATACCTTCCTATCTGACCCAATTATATTGATTTTAGTCTCATCTGACCATATACCCACTTCCAGTCCTCTACAGTCTAGTGTTGATGGGCTAGGTCAAACACTAGTCTTCTCTTCCTGTAAGTGATGGAAAGAAGAGGCTTTTCTTCTTTGTTACAGCCCTGAGATTGGCTTCCTTGAGGACATTTCTTACTGTTTGTAAAGAAACTGGAGTAGTGATGATGGAATTGATATGATAAGTGACTTGGACAGTATTATTAGCCTTTGCTGTAGTGATATGTTGGATAGTGACCCTCCTATCAGTAGAGGTGAGTTTGGATGGACAAACTCCACTGGAGTTTTGCTTGTCTAGGTGACATTCTTTGATGAGCTTAGCTACAGTAGACTTGCATACACCAGTTATAGAGGCTATTTGATGAGTAGAGAGGCCAGCAGTAGACAAAGAAAGGATATTATCCCTTTGAGCAGAGGAGATGACTTTCACGGTGATTATGACTATGATATATGGGACACCCTTTATTGTGTAATTAGAAATAGGTGTAATAATGTCATAATGACACCACTTCATAATTTATTTATTAGTGGCATGGCTTTATGGTGTCATAACTAATAATTTATAGAATTTAAATCTAGAGTCAAAAAACTGTCCGCATGAGTCATCATTTTGTAATGCTCATAGATCCACCATATTACCATAGGTTCTCACGGGTAAGGGCTCAAAATCACGCCCTGAAGGATTAATAAAAAATACTCTACTGGCATGTCTAGGGTATACCTGTCCATTCATATACAATAATGTAAATAGTAAAAGTAGTGCAAACATGTGGACAGTTTTTTGAACCACTGTACATATGAGCTTTGAAGTCCTGCGTTGAGTCCTCCAGCCCACTGCTTCTCTCCCACCCATCTCATCGTCATTTACTTGGCACTTTGGACATGTCCCATACTTGGCGCATGTTACCAGACACTGTTCTGTATAATCTGCAACATAGCAAGCCAAGATGGGGTACAATATCCGCACCTTGCCATCCCCCCCAGTCACCTCCATCCCTTTCTTTCCCGCCTCTATCAGTGGCTCCAGGACAATGCACATTGAGTCGTGGAACAGTTGTTGAATTCTTGTTGACTTCTGCTTCTTAGTGAGCTGCTTGCCTACCATCTTGCTGATGGACAGATAGGCTATGAGTATGCAAGCTTGTTGCAATGGTTTGCAATGGATAGCTCATGGGAGGTTCCCAAGAGTCAGATACACAGGATGTGCAGTCTTGCCACCCATAAACTGTGTGAGTTGAGTCTTATCTGTGGCTATGATCACAGGAGCGACACATGCTCCAGATGGTAGCCTGTCCTGGAGAGAAAGCTAAAGTAAGCACCCAGAATGTGTAGTGAAATCGATACTCACCTGTACGGTGTTCCACCAGTCCCCAGTCCACATCTCATTATATATCCTCTCACTCTTAGATGCGTCACTAAATATCTTCGTCGGCCTATAGACCACATGTTCAGCATGCGCCGGATTACCCAATAATGTCTTGATAGCCTCCAGGGGATCACAGTGATGGACTATGTGCTTATCTTCCGGGTCATTCTTGAACCATAGCTCTCGCTTCTTCCATGTAGCACGAGGAGGTACTGCATCAACAATCTTGTGTAAGCTGCATATATTCTGGTACGACAGACCAAGCTTCTCAGCGACCTGTCATAGAAAGTCAGTAAGATGAAACTCAATACCATAACTAACAGCACACACTCCAGGTATGGCCATAAGTCTGTCAAAAGACTTGTGCCCTATGCCATCTTGAATCGCCCAGCAGGCTACCCTCCAGTCCAGCTCAGAAGCAAAAGGTGCGAACCTATTGACTGCAGCTGATGATCCCTCTCCGATTCCAACATCCTCCATAGACACATCTCCTTCCTCATCAGTTCCAGAAAACTCCCTCCTCCACCTCTGGTGTACTGTTTCATCCATACGTATAACTCGTCCAGCCATGGGGTGGGGGACTTCAATTCACAGGTCGATGTTTTCATCAGGATCATGTCTGTGATGTTGTAGGTCAGGAGCATGGGATGGTATAGGAACAAGATAAAAGAGCCAATCTTGGAAATCCTGCATGACCTGTGTGGGATTGGCTGTGTCAATCATCTCATCCCCTTGGGCGAGAAACAGTCCATCCCTGTTAAGGCCATGCTCAAGGGAGGACTATGATCCGAGGGGCTTGGCTTCAGCTCGTGCGCTGCGCCCCTTACCCGAGTACGTGCCCCTAATTTCAGGGGGTCCGGTAGTACTAAGTCCAGTAGTATGTAACCTGGTAGTACCATAGATATCAATCAAAGAGTTTAGACTGCTAAGGCCAGAGCCGGTAGCAGAAAGGAACAGGAGTAGACTACCCGAAGGTAGAGCCAGTAACAGAAGTAGACTTAGGGGTCTACCCTAGTCTAGTGTCGGAGATTTGACAAGAGTTGGAGAACTCAAGTCTGGAGGGGCAGGAATGAGCAGGACTATGTATAATATTCGAACTGAGGTATTTACAACAAGTACAGGAGTTTATATACTATAGGTATAGCTAATGATCAGTAATCCAGAGTACAGAGGCAGTGAGGAAAGCATATGGTGAGTATATTAGTAAGTCCGAGCAGATCAAGTAAAGTAAGACGGATCATAAGGAAATGAACTCGGAGATGAAACAGGTACCAGATATCAATAAGCAGGCGGATATCAACAGAAGCCGGAGGGCCGGAAGTAAGGGGGATTCTAAATCGGGGTTAGGTCCGGTGGAGCAGACCTGTCCGGAGTTCAGGTCCGGCGGTCTGGAGGAAGCGTGCTACTGGAAAGAGTTTTTTGTGGATGTCGGAGATATGGGATATGACAATCCCCTTCAGCAGGAAGCAGTTCATCCACTTCTCCCATCTCTATCTCATCTTCCAGACCAAATTATCCTGGAAGGGTCAATGCCCTCATCTTACCCTTCTTGTACCATTGACAGAACCTAGCAGTGGAAAGGTGAGCTGCAACTCCTTGTGAAGAGCCTAACCATTTATGACAAGCAGGGCAGATTGATGGATCGTCATCTTGTCTATGAACACATTCAATGTTGACATTCAGAGCATGGAGTGCAGAGCGGAACACAGTCATAGCCAAATCAATCAGGTGGATGTGAGATAAGAAATGGACGCGTCTTGTGAGTGCGCATCAGATCATTGATATTGCTAAAAATAGATCATGTCCCAGACCTTGTACCGACCCTTTGCTCACTGTTACAGACAATAACAAACTAGCATACACATTGTTACAACAAAAACACATAAACAGTGTAATCTATGAATAGTCAACATATCGCTCCCAAAAAGCACAGCTCAAATTGACCTTAATCAAGACCTGCGACAATGTTTGTTCTCATTCTCAGTGTCGGACACTCGAGTGACTCCAGACCACCCAGACACAGACCCAGAAGTATGACCCCCCATCAATGTACTGCCAACCAAAGGGTCTGTGGAAACATGAGGGGTTCCAGACAGCCCTCCAGACTGATGTGCTGAGTGTGCAGACTGATGCTGTGACTGACACTATGACACCCTACCCCACTGCGACCCACTCCCAGTGCCCATACCCACATGTCCACTGCGGTGCCTGCTAAAAGTGTGTGTTTTGGGTGAAGTAGGTAGTGGTTGCGTCTGAGGCCCTGGGACATTCAAGTTGGGCATGTAAGGGATAAATATCAATGGCTCAGAAGTAGATGAAGAAGGTGCAGCCTGCGAAGGGTGTGATGATGGGGGTGGTAATTCCTGATGAGATCCTGAAAGGTATTCAGCCAGATAAACACTGGCAGGTTGGAACTGTCGGATCTTCAATGTCTGCACATTTACCAGCCAATTGATGGAGGCGGAATACCTCTCCCGAGCATCCAAGACCACCTCCCAGCTTGGTGCACCATCAACAGCAGCGGGTATGGCGGCTATCATATCTCTTATCACAGCAATGAGCCGTGCATGGGTCAACTTTGTGCGCTTCTCCTCCACAGCCCGGCCATTGTTGACTGTCGGCCACAGCAGGTTGTACAACTTGATCCACCCATCACAAAGTGTGCCAACCTTCCAATATGGCTGAAGCGCTCCCATGAAATCTGAGGAATCCAGACATAGTTTGTCCATCTTCACGCTCTCTGTTGTAAGGTCGTAGGTACCCACTTTTGCCCATGCTGGGACTTTCCTTTGATGAATCTAAAACTCTTTGTCTTCCTCACACTTGGGAAGAACACGTGTTGTTCCAATCTGTGTAACACCCATGGAAGAAGGGAAGCACTTCTCATCGATAGGATCACAGCCAAATTTCTCGGCAGTGAGCCTGTTTGCCTCCGACATAGACACTGCATTGTTGGGGATGGGTCTTCGCTTCTCGACAGGAGGAGGCCAATATTGGACGTCATTGTATGGACCCTTGAAGTTCACCTCAATGAGCCATATAAGGTAGATGTAGGCCTCGAGGTCGTGTGTGATGCCAGGAGCCTCATTTTCTGTGCTGGTGCCAAAAGGGAATGTTCCCTGAGAAAGTGAGTTTACGAAGAAGAAATAGTGGGGTGAGGACACACAGTGGTAACAACTCCATTGGCAGCGCTCTTACTCTCCAACATGTCAAGCGCTAAACCAAAATCACCAGCCACCCCAGGACACCTAGGAAACCACTCTGGGTTGACCGCCGCCATTCTGAAGTGCATTTTGCCATCTTGTTCTTTTATCCACTCAGGAACTGCAAACCGCTCGTTGATTTGAGGAATCCACATCCAGACGTTGCTGTCACTGGTGTCTCGGTGTATTATCCCGCGCCTGTAAGCTTCAAGATGACCTGGAAAGATTGATCAGTGAGGCAGGTTCAGTGAAAAGCATATACGCTTGCCTAGCAGTGCTCCTAGTATACAATGAAGAAGTTCCTATGGGGTCGGAGACTCGGGGAAATGTGAAGTTTGTGGCTCCGTATCCCCAAATAGAGTCGTGCTGGTGAGCAGAATGTCAGTTACACTGCTAGAAAGATCATAAGTTTGGGCCCTACATGATGACGAACTCGATTTACAATCGTCTCTTGGAGGTGGGGTTGGTTGGACTTGTAAAGAAAAGAAATTTCCCACACATGAGTTTCATCACCGCAGTTGAGCTGTTACTCACCATGTTCTACACGTTGTATGCTGTGAAGTTGCTGTGGATAGTACAAAACTACGCTGATCTGATGGAACACTTCAAAGCTTCAAGTGGGAGGACTTAGCCTTGTGCACTCAGCAGCCATCATTTCAGCTGGCACTGATCCCATTGATTGCAAAGATAGATTTCGATTTCGATCAGCGCAGACCAGGTTAGGAAGACTAGCTGGCAAAGACTCTGAGCCACGTTGAACTTGGGAATGCACGGTAAAAGCAATCCATGTTATAAGTGTGGGAATTTTGTGCTGGTTGGGGGTGCAAAGGCGCTACAAGGTCTAGAATTACCATATTTGGTAACCCCCGCTCAACATCTTCAACATCCACCAGAAACCTGCCTTTTTTTTGCAACACAACATCTCCCATGACATTTCCACTGACCAAAGAGGATGTCCATCTCATTGTGAATGCCCTGCAACTGATTAGTAACGATGAGGCCTCCTTGTTGAAGGACCGGCTGTTATCACATTACTCTTCCTATTTTCCTGCTCGCAGATTTGAAGAAGAAGTTCAAGAAGGGCAATCAGCTACAGATCAGGTGAGTTCTTTTTCAATTTGTAATTTGTAAAACCGGCCCTCACCCATTTACAGCTCCACCCTGCAACCAAGCGTGCACGTGCACATCATGGTGTTCCATCCGATCCACACTGCCCAAGGAGGGGTGGCCCGTTAGTCACAGGAGCACGGTGGACCATTGGAGAGAACACTGCACGTTCCTCCAACATTTTGGCTGAAGCGATCATCGGTTCTATAGCGTCCTTCAATGCTTCTCACAAGATGGATCTCACCTCATGGATCTCCAGCGTGCTTGGCACCCTCAAAGCCAGGGAGAATGATCCAAAGACTGGAGCCGGACTGCCATGTCTGGTGGAACGTTGTCATACATATTCTGGGATGGGAGTGGGATGGAGCTTCATGACTATGGTGAGCCGACTGCAGCTAGCAGTGAATTGTCTGAGGTAAGTGTTTCGTTGGCATGCTCTTGCATTCACTGTGCTCACGCAATCAATTTAATTCAAAGTACCATACGATCGCACCCAATGATATCTACGATAACAGAATTCTACGACACTAGGATAACACCTTTAGAACCCGGGTTGAGACCAGCGCGAAGCAGCTTCTTCTTCTGGATCTCATCTGGGGTCAAGTTCATGCTCTTGGCAGGTGGCAGTTCCATTTACGCCTTGATTCTTATTGCCGCCAAAGACTTGTGCTGGAGCATCACCACCGCCCCTGCAGAAGTATCTTGGGAAGTTGGGAAGATGCTGCGTCATCTAGATAAATGTGCTGGTATGTCTTACATGTTGTTTTTGCGTTAAACCTTAAGTCTCACTAGTAACACAAGCTCCAGAGATGCAGCTTCTTATTCAAGGGAAGATCATACCTATTATCGCTGCATTGAGGAAGTGCTTTCCCTTGAGCATGCCCAATGTGATCAATGGGTCCGTCTCTCTCCAGCTGGACTGTACATGCATCAGAGATGTTGACCGCTTCATTGATTCTGTACCAATCAAGTGAGTTTCATTGCCAGGAACGTTTCAGCATTAGACTCATGTGATAATTCTCAAAGTAACTATACACTTCCAAAGTGGTCAAGAAAGCACTGGGATGCCTGCTACATACCATGTTGGGAGGATACAATCAGGGAGGATACAATCAGCCTGGAGAACGGTATTAGTGGGACTTGCATCACGCAGCAGCCTGAGGCCCCACTCTTAACGTCTTTTGAAGCATTACCACCAGCACCCGCCATCCCCTCCAACGCCATTTGCATTTCATCAACACCAGCACCCATTATCCCTTGTACAGGGTCTACACCCTCCTCCGCCATTTGCATTTCAACCATGTTCGATCGTAATCACGCTAGCAACCTTCACTTCCTGGGAAGCTGTGACAGGGTGAAGAACTTATTGTGGACCATAGAGCAGCACAGGATAGTGGAGGATGGGGGCATGGTGATGAGGGACATAGATGAGCTGAAGGAGAAGGTGAGTCCACTTGTTCTATTGGCTTAGATATGCTCACATAGATTGAGACAGCTGTCTACTTTCTATCCTGGGGCGTCAAAAAGGCGGATTCCTTTCTAGTGGTTCCCATGTCTATCATTCCAGGTGCCTTGGACATTCGCAACTCAGACGGCAGCCTGATGGCCCTTATCTGCACCAGTATGCCTTCTAGCATGTGATCGACCTTATTTTCATCGCTCAAGTCGGCCTTTGATGGCCTGGACATTTTCAAGAATAGGACTGTGACGTCTATTTCTGAAGAAAGTCAAGATCCACAAGCAGAGGCGAACGAGCCTTTTAGCTGCACGCACTTCAGTCACTGGAATTGCTATGGACTGTCGGTAAGTTGAAACAGTATACTTAAAGTCCTAGATGCTGATGCTTCTTGTAGGGTCATACTGCACCACAGGGCATCCATCCTCATGACTTAGAGGCTGCCGGAGGGAGAAGAACTAACCTTAGACAGACTTTACCTTACGCATCCAAAGAGACTTTTACTCACCAGCAGCTGTACCTGAACATCCAAGCCAATTTGGGCAAAGTATTCGAATGGATTGAAGAAGAGGTGAGTCATAATTTCGTAATTTCACTCCAATTATTAATTAATGGATTAATGGTCAATCAGATCTCGTGTCACCTTCCCGATGAGTACAAGGTTCTGGTCAAGCTGGTAGACATTCTGCCTAATGCTGAGGGATCTCCAGTCAGACCTTTCCTATCGTTGATAGTGAATATTAATGTGTGCACGGTGGCACATAGGGATGCGAAGGACTTTGAACTATGCCTAGTGTTGGCGGTAGGGGAGTTCACTGGTGGTGGACTAGTGATGAGAGAGCAGGGGCTGGTTGCAGAACTCAGGAATGGGGACTTTGCGATATTCAGGTCAGGAGAAACTACTCATTTCAATTTGGATTATTTTGGTAGGAGGGCGTCTCTGGTGATGCATACTGATGGTGGGTTTAAAACATGGGAGCAAGATCGCAATGGTTGGAAAGATCACTCCCACTTCACATATTTATGACCTACCCCTACCATTATTTGATATTAGATGCATGGGGAGAGAATTATTACTAGTACGTCCACTGTGGCTGCACTCGGCAAATTTATTTAATAAAGTTCATTTCGCTTGTTCAGATTTCCATTCCAACCTCATCCACCCATGGCACCCAAGAAGACGACTTCAGCTGGCCCTCGTCCAGCTACTCGTGCCAGCACTGGTAGTTCAGGAACAAGAGTCAAGCCTACACCTCAGGGTGCCTCCAGAGCAAAAGCTGCTCCTGCATCCAAGGGGAAAGCGAAAGCATCAAGTTCATCAGCTAAAGGGGGCAGAAATGCAGACAAAGGCCCAGGATTGACTGCAGCAGAAGAGAAGATTCTCAAGGATTTGGCTGAGAAGAAGAAGAAGGTAGCTGAGGATGCAGCTGAGGCTCAGAAAAATGGTAAGTATCATAGAATTGAAAGACTATTGCTAACATAAAGTCTCAGCTTCCAGAAAGCGTGCTGCTGATTGTCTCTTGGAGGAGGCAGAAGAAGACAAGGAGAGGCCTGACAATGACTCACTATGTGACAGTCCGCCAACCACCCATCGACGTCTCCTATGTTCCCCTGTCAAGCCTCAAAGGATTGATAAAGGTAGTAATATGTTAAGTAAGATTCTAGATGATGGCACGAGTAGTGAGATAGAGGTCGATAGCGACCAGGTTGGAGAGGGTGGGGATGAGGGTCACCAAGATCAGGAGGTGGATGATGTGGATGACGTGGACGAGTTGGATGAGGGCGTTCAAAATCAGGAGGATAAAGAGTTTGCTGGAGAGGAGGTAAGTGTACCTAGCATACTGGAAAGGATTGGACTGACTTTTTGAGGAACACTCCAGACAGTTGTTGGCCTGAAGGAAGAAGACCAGGAATCCAACAAGCACTTCAGCATCACTTGCAGTCCAAGGAGCAAGGTGAAACTCAGCAACCTGAACAGTCCACGTACCAAGCGTATAGCTGTCTGCACTCACAAGGCAATGTGCCTCCATGTAGCCACAGTTAACAGCTTTCCTTCAGCTTTTGACAGGGAGGAGCTCTGCTGGGACCTACTGGTGTCTAGCACTAGGGATAACGAGGTGTTGTGGGAGAAGATGTCGCTCATTCAAAATGATGATGACTTGAAAGCTTACTTGATAGACTATGTGAGTATTTTCCTTTGATGCGCCTCAGTTGCTCATTCTATACTATAGACTTGGAAGGCTGCTGGCCATCTCAGAGGGGAGTTCGTCACCAAAGCCCGCATCAGTGTCCCCAGTACCTACGGAATAGGAGAGCTAAAGCATGAGGAGTTGGAGAAGGCTCTCAAGTGGTTGTTGGAGGACGCTAGATTCATACACAGAGGGATTGATGTCAAGGTAAGTGTCCTGTCTATTGAAAGGCTTAAGACATATTGAAGCTTGAAATTCCTGGTACAGAATCTCACCTATGATGATGCTTCTCCCCTCCAGAACACCATCTTCAGGCTGCTACTATCCATCCAATGGTGGGGTCCCAAGGAAGAAGGAAGAAAGTGGGGGCAGAAGAAAAATCCATTTTTCAACAATATACCCATCCTGGTGTTGATATCAAGCGCAGTGAGACCTACATCTACCTTATATCCCTCCCACTCATCACTGATGAAACTTGAATCCACAGGTTGAATGTGTTTTATTAGGTATCATGAGAGGACATCCCATGGACTTTTCTGAAGCTCACTTCAAACCTAGGTTTGATTTTTTTTTACTTGTAACGTCAGTCAGCAGCTCATTTTACCATCGGTTTTTTGTTAGATGGGATCACTACGTGAGCCTCCTGGAGAACTTTGAAAAGGAATGTCCTAGCTACCTAGAGATGATTTGGGATGAATTGAAGGAAGGGGTTTGGTGCATAATATTGTTTTTCCACCTTGATTTTACTGACTGTTTGAAATAGGAATGGTAATGTTCCTGGTGTGGAAGACACTCCTACCACCACTTTCAATTTCTCTGCTCTGGAGACTGCTGGACGTGCAGCAAAGGCTAGGAAATCTGGCACTGAGTAGGAATAAATTTTAGTTGTATTTGATCGCTCAATATCATTGGCTTTTGTTGCCTTTTTTTGGCTTTGTTTTGGCTTTTTTTTCATCTAAAGCGATCTCTAAGTGAAAAATAATACATTAAAAGACAACTATAGATGGTCCCCACTATTCTGGAGCACATCATTCTAAGAGCAAGAATTGCAATTGGTGTTAGCGCTCTGCAATAATTGCAATAATTACATTAAGAGTCAGGTTTCTTGATTTTTGATGGCATCTCTCTAAGAGCAAGAATTGCATTTATTGACTCTATATGTCATTTAAAGAAGGGCACTTGTCTTTTTTTGCTCTGAGGGATATAGATGCTATATTTGCATAAATAGTGCTATATTTGCAATTAGTGCAAATACCATTTTTCCTGATGATCCGCTTTTCGGATGACCTGCAGATACCTTCAGATCTCTTCCTATAGCTCATGCATCCGTCCTGTCCACATCCATTCGACCTCATTGGTACGTAGTTACACTCATTTTCCTGTTACTGACTGAAAACAAACATATCCTCTCACACTCCACTGTTTTTCGCATTTCTTATGGCACAGTCTAGACTTGCTGTCTGTATAAGAAAATACTCTACCCTATAACTATAGAGAATTTTGGAAAACTTACCAGGTTGCCTCTCCCACTTTTCCTTCGAGTTTGAATCGCATCCTATGTGCATCCGCAAGTTCTGTCTGCCATCCAACGCATCCGACGAATTCACACATTCATCCGCTTCATCCGCTTTTCATCTGCTTTTGTGGATCCTTCATCCTATCGGGTCGTTCTAGACAGAGACTACTTCCCAGTAGCAATCCCCTCTAGGGTCAAACGTGCTTGTTACTCAAGTGAGGCAGCAGGTAGCAAAGACCCAACTTTGGAGTAGTTTGTAGTGTCCCTCTACTCTATTTGTTGTACCCACACCGGTCATATGCGACCTGGTAGTACAAAAGATGCTAATCAAGGGATAGACCAGAGCCGGTAGCAGAAGGAAACAGTAGTAGACTACCCGAAGGTAGAGCTGGTAATAGAAGTAGACTTAGGGATCTACCTGAGTCTAGTGTCGGAGGTTGACAAGAGTCAGAGAACTCAAGTCCGGAGGGTTAGGAATGAGCAGGACTATGTATAATATTTGAACTGAGATTTTACATGAATGTACAGAAGTTGATATATTGCTTGTTGTTACTGTTTCTAGCTTTTTTGCTTATATTCAAAACCCACAATGCAGGCTTCCGTGTTTGCTATGTATGTTACGAAGTATAGGAGAAAAAAGTCAAGAAGTGATAGCATTTGATACAAGTTACCTGTTCCATAATTTGATTCTTTTGTGGTCCAAAAACTCATCCGAATTCTCTAAGCCCACTCAACAAAAAATCCTAAGTCTTAGTGTCTCTGACATGTCCAAGACAGCCTCATTGTCTGAATTGCTAGTCTATCCCCAAGATATGTTGGAAGATGAGACTATAGCAAATTGTTACGAGAGACTTAAGGATACTAAGAAATCACATTATCATCAAATCAGTATAGACACTGATTCAGAAACTGAAGATGACTCCAGTAGTGAATCTGACATTATCATTTCTACCAACACTACCTGTCTACCTGAGGACAACCCCGTGCTTACTATGTATAAAAGAGTTGACAAGAAAGTAAAGCCCATATCTGGTACATTCCCTCAGACAGCTCGTGTGGACCGTCATTTTCCACATGACCCTCTTCAAAACTTAATTCCTTTAACTCCACATCCTCCCAAGTTTGTTCCTAGTGAACATCTAACCCATGAAAGATTGGTTAGTTTGAAGTTAAATTCACAAGGATTCCTTTGGCCCGAGGAGGAGAAGCTTTTTCAACACATCATGCTTTTAAACCAAGAAACATTAGCCTTTGAGGAAACTGATAGGGGAACCCTCAAGGAATCCTATTTCACCCTGTATATTATTCCCACTGTTCTGCATGTGCCTTGGGAATACAAAAACATTCCAATCCCACCAGGGATATGTCAGAAAGTGATTGAACTACTCAAGTCCAAGATTAACACAGGGGTATATGAACCGAGCCAATCTGCTTATAGCTCAAGATGGTTCTGTGTGCTCAAGAAAAATGGGAAACTGCAACTAGTTCATGATCTACAGCCATTAAACAAAATTTCTATTCGAGATGCTGGCCTCATTCCAATAGTGGATGATTTTGTAGAATCATTTGCTGGAGCTCAGTGCTATACCATGTTTGACTTATTCTGGGGATTTGATGCTCATAAAATGCACCCAGATAGCCGAGATTTGACAGCCTTCCTAACTCCATTAGGATTACTACGATTAACCTCCTTACCTATGGGATACACGAATGCACCTGCAGAATTTCAGAAATGCACAAGCTTTGTACTGCAGGACGAAATCCCACATGTAGCCAATGTTTTCATTGATGATCTTCCTGTCAAAGGACCAAAGACCATCTACCTGGACGATGAAGGAAATCCCATGGTTTTAAAAGAAAATCCAGGGATTAGACGATTTATTTGGGAACATGCTAATGATGTTCACCAAGTTATGCACTGAATAAAAGATGTGGGTGCAACATTCTCTGCTACCAAAATTCAGTTATGTCTCCCCAGTGTCCTTATTGTTGGACAGAGATGTACACCAGAAGGAAGACTACCTGATACCGAGAAAATATCGAAAATTCTAAACTGGCCAATCCCTTCCACAGTTAAAGAAGCACAAGGATTTATGGGCCTTTGTGGAACTGTTCGTATATGGATACTAGGATTTTCCGAGCTAGCAAAGCCAATTACTCAGCTTTGGAGAAAAGATGCCCCTTTCATTTGGGGGGATAAACAACCCTCTCTCTTATCAGAAGAGAGACATGAGTCAGGAGAATATGACAAAGTTGAAACAGACTTTCATAGGTTGAGACATGACCTACTAGGTTGTGTAAGGAAGCCTTCGGCTCTAGCGCTGGACGCTCGCTAAGACCACGACTTTTACAAACGTGACATAGTATGCTGTTCCTATTTCCTTTTCTGTCTCTTCCTATCAAGTCACATCACGTCACATTGCTGCGCTTTGCCTTTGTTCCAATTCACAATCTCTTTCTTTCTTTCTTCTTTGTACCTACGCCTTTCATTCCTATGTTACTGTTTCCCCTTAGATGCCACTCGCGCTTTGATAGTGTTTTGTCTCTTCTCTCGCCGTATATAAACCCACATGTATTTCTTGTTTACTCAGTCAATAGATTCCCTCGAAGTCACTCGTATTCTCCCACAGCCAATCAAACATACTACAGGCAAAGTCTCCGCTGATTCGTAACTCACCCTCAAGTCGCAGCATCAGAAGTCAACGATGTTTCCCATCAACGATAGATCATTTCGATTCCTCTTCAAACTCCCACACAGCACTACACATTGGAGCCCACCGGATGGGGAATCAAACCTGATTTCCCCGCACCCCGTGTTTGATTCTTTAGATCTCTCTGTGGTCTACTGACTCTTTCACTATTTTTAATAGGTCTTTGACCCCACCCAACCATTTCAAAATACATCCATCCCAACGCGCAAATCCTTCTCAAGTGCACCTTCCAGCCACCTAACCTGGCTTCAAAACGATCCCACATTCCCATTAATACCAAGAAGCATGCCACCCGTTCCGTAGCAAAAACCAAAGACTCTTTATCCATTGAAACCCCCGAACCAGCACTCCATTCACCAATCCGTCGCCGCTTCAGCATCGAAGGAATAGAACCAACTCAGCATCTCATATCTCCTCTCACACCCATTGCTGAAAGCACTATGTCGAGCCCTGCTCCACAAACCAAGACCTTCGCCTTTGCGCCCAGTATAGAATCAATACACCCAACCATCATACTCAAACCCGCAGTTTTCCCCACTCCTCCGTTTCCCGCACCAACCACACCTTCACTACCATCAGTCCCAACATCCATTATGTCCGCCTCCAAAGGTATAAGTACTATGCCTGGCCCAAACTCAAGCAAGGCTCCGTCCTTTAATGGCGAAACATCAGAATTGCTCGAATTCTTCGAGCTATTCGAAGACTTAGCTCAATCTTGCAGACTAACAGACACAGAACAATGCAAGCTGCTCGTACGATACGTTGACATTCAGACCAAGAGGTTCTGGGTCACTCTCCTCGGCTATGAAAGTAAGGACTTCGGCATTTTCAAAACAAGCATCCTTGGGCAGTATCCTGGTGCCAAAAAAGGTCAGCGCTACTCGATTAGAGACCTCGAGCGTATTGTTGTCAATCACGCCGACAATGATATTTCAACCAAAACCGAGCTTCTTCAGTACTACAGGCAGTTTCGCCCTGTTGCTCACTGGTTGATCACTAACAACAAAATCACTGCTCGAGAGCGCGACCGTTATTTCTGGCAGGGACTTCCTTCTGCTGCTCAACGTCTCATCGACAGACGTCTGGAACTCAAAAATCCCAACTATTCCCGTACTCAAACCACAGACTTCAAAGAGGTACTCAAAGCCGGACATTTTGTATTCTTGGATGATGCATTCAATGCAGACTTAAATGACCCCATAACTACTCGACTTTGCTCAATACGAGACTCACGTTCTGCTCCCTCCTCTAGCAAACCCAAGCTGTCTGCACCTCAGCCATGGGACTCGGACGAAGAAGATGATAAGAAAGATGCGAAACGTGAGGTTCAAACCAAGCGTGTGGCACTCATACCTCCGCAGCCTGTAAAATCTGCCATGGACGAAGTCGAAGAGCTTGCTCGCAAGATGCATGGACTATATATCGGGGATGTGGCTTACTCAGGGTGCTATACCCACCTCGTTTGTCTTGTGCCAGCTGCTGCAAATGCCTGGGCACCTCTGCGTGCACATCAGCAGGGTCAAGGGCCTCCTCAGTACCCTCCAAGTAACCGTATGAATGTACCTCAAGGGGACATGTTGTGTTTCTTCTGTGGGTTGCCACACCTGATCCGCAACTGTCCTACCGCTGCTGAATATATTCACGCTGGCCATGTGATCTGAGAAAATGGCTATTTCCTGAATACGGATCACTCTTGCATCCGACGTAACGGCAATGGCACCATTCAGCAAGCTATTGATGAATGTTACCCTACGGCCCCAGCAGCCACTTCTACTCCAGCGATGGGCTCCAATCTTGTAGCAGTGGACAACCCCCGATATGACACTTCGGCTTCTGCCTCCTCTAACGCGTTTATTGCAGAGACTTACTTCCTTCAGTGCGAACAAATCGTCGAGAACCACGCGGTCATTGTCACAGTTGAAGAAGCTGAAGACGAAGAGTCAACCAACGTCTTAGCCGTCACCCATTCAAAGGCCAAAGCACCTCCACCTGCGCCATCTGCCGAAGATAAAGCCCCAGCCCTTCCACCTACTCTACCTGCGAACCCGGCTCAACATCCCCCAGAGCCCCCCAAGCCAATCGAAAATAAACTGGCTCAGAAGACCCCGGCGTACACTTACGAATCCAAAGCTGCGTCACCCGAGGCCACCCAATGCGTCTATCAGCACATCCTCAACATGGTGGTACCAAACCTCACCATTTCTGACCTACTCACAATCAGTCCCAATCTTAGACGCGAGGCTGTGGAACACTGTCGTACTCAGTGCGTCCCAAGTCCTCCTTCGGCTATGTCGGCCAACACAATAGCTTCCGCCTTGGCTAGTGCACCACTTCAGTTGGAACATGCAACCCCTCTTTGTGAGCTACATGTCATGCTCAATGGTGTCCATTCAGAGCTCGGACTCCTGGACGAAGGCTCGGAAATAGTTGTCATCTGTGAAGACACCTGGAAAAAGACAGGTGCACCTCATAACCAGCAAATTCGCATGAGAATACAGACGGCCAATGGAGGTTCTCAAGACATGGGTGGATGCGTCAAAATGTTGGAAATTGAGGTTGGAGGCATCAAAACGTGGGCACACGCATATGTCATGCCAGATGCACCTTATCGGCTACTGCTTGGACGACCTTGGCAAAGGTTGGTTCAATTGGCTAAAGAAGAAACTGATGATGAGGTACTAGTCACTATTCACGATCCTCTCGACAAAAGCAATGTTTGCACGTGCACTACGTCTCCTCGCCTGTGGCCCCAGTCCGGATCATTCTCGGTGACCTCAAATGCCTTCTGCATAGCACTGGCACCAGTATTGCCCGTCTCTTTCAACGACACACCTCTCGTCACAGCTCTCTCTTCGGCACTTGCCCAGCGACCCTTCCATCAGCCACCTGTTCATAGTCTCACGCCCACCTCATTTACCGAGCTTCTACTTCAAGACTCCTTCAAATACGACAGGGAGAGACATGTGTTTGCCTACAAGAGGGTTGCTAACAAAGTCCGACCAGTAGCAACCACCATGCCCGACCACGCTCGCATCATCCGCCACATCCCCGAGGACCCCCTCCTTTCTCTTCCTTCAGTTTCACCGACACCACCAGACTTTGTACCTGGCACACGCCTCACAAAAGAACGCATGGATGTACTTGGCGTGTTTTCAAATGACTTTCTCTGGCCGGAAGAGCAGAAGTTAGTTGCCCATATCCTCATGAATAACCAGATGGCACTCGCATGGGACAAATCGGAGAGAGGAAGGTTCAGAGACAATTATTTTCCCCCCATCATCATTCCGACTATTGAGCACACTCTGTGGGCTCATCACCAGCCTCCCATTCCACCAGGCATTAAGGAGGAAGTCATCAAGTTGATTCAGTCTAAAATAGCTTTGGGAGTCTATGAGCCTTCGAACTCGTCATATCAGTCCCGCTGGTTTTGCATGGCAAAGAAGAGCAGAGCCGTCCGCATTGTTCATGACTTACAGCAGCTTAACTCCGTAACTGTCAAAGATGCAGCTATCATGCCTTACATTGAGCACTTTGCAGAGCAGTGTGCCAGATGTGCTATATACTCAATGATGGACTTGTTTGTCGGCTTTGATCACTGAGCCCTTGCAGAAGAATCATGCAACATCACCACGTTCCAGACTCCTCTTGGTACCTTTCGCCTCACAGTTCTGCCTCAAGGCTGGACGGATTCACCCGTGGTCTTCCAGAATGACGTAGCTTTCATTTTGCAGGCGGAGATTGAGATTGCACCAAATTTTCAGGATGATGTCAATGTTCTGGGTCCTCGTACTTGGTACAAACTTCCCGACGGCACTTATGAACTCTCCGCTGGCAACAAACTCATATGGCACTTCATTTGGGAGCATTGTTTAGATACAAACTGTGTTCTTCACCACCTCAAACACACAGGTGCCACCATATCAGCAAAGAAGCTCTTCATTTGCATCCCGGAGGTCATAGTTGTCGGACAATGCTGCACTTACAATGGCCGAATCCCCAACGAGTCCAAAGTCTCCAAAATCACACACTGGCCGTCATGCACCTCAAAGACAGAAGTTCATGGCTTTCTAGGCACCACCGGTACGGTGCGAAACTGGATCAAGGATTATGCCCAGCTTGCCAGTCCCCTCACCAACCTGACATGCAACAATGTCCCCTTTGAGTGGACTCAGGAAGCTCAAGCTGCCATGGAACAGCTGAAATTTGCCGTCGTCAACTCTCCCACTATTAGACCTATCAACTACGCATCAAGTCAGGAGGTCATACTTGCAGTGGACTCATCCTACATCGCCTGTGGATGGATCCTCTTGCAGCTCGATGACAAGGGCCGACATTGTCCTTCCCGGTTCAGATCGATCACCTGGAATGAGCATGAGGCACGCTACTTGCAAGCGAAGATTGAACTATATGGGCTCTTCCAGGCTCTCAAGGCAGCCAAGGTCTGGCTTATCGGTGTCAAAAACTTGACCGTCGAGGTGGACGCCAAGTACATTCACGGTATGATCAACAACCCAGATATTCAGCCTAATGCTGCGATGAATTGTTGGATTGCCGGCATCTCTCTTTTTGATTTTAAACTCAGACACATACCAGGAACAAAGCACGCCGGCCCTGATGGATTGTCTAGAAGACCCCCAGCACCCGAAGACGAAGAAGAAGAGGATTCTGCAGAGGTAGAAGAGTGGATTGATGAGATCTTGGGTTGCGGATTATGGGTTGCAAAAGGCCTGGATGGCAGGTGCCTGGACATGATGATGGAAAGTGTGTTAGTGATGCACTCCGCAGACACTACACACCTCTCTGATCCGGGCATCCCCTCTGACGATGCCTCTCGTTCACGGGATGCTGAGCTTGAGGTTGTTCGGATCTATCTTGAGACGCTGGTCACCCCCAACGACCTTTCGGACGTACATCGTACACGGCTCCTCAAGCGAGCAAAACAGTTCTTCATTCGTGGGAAGCAACTTTGGTGAAAGGAGCCGGCTGGACACCATCAAATCGTGTTATTTGACGCAGACCGACTTTGTATATTGCAGGAATGCCACGACCAGTTGGGACACAAGGGAATTTATTCAACTTGGTGGGCACTCACGGATCGATTCTGGTGGCCGACACTTGACAAGGATCTCGCGTGGTATCTCAAGACCTGTCATCAGTGTCAGCTGCGTTCAGTGGAGAAAATCATCATCCCTCCAACAGTTGCTACCCCCACTCCCTTATTCTGTAAGGCCTACACAGACTCCATGCACATGCTGACTTCACGTGGATACTCCTACATTGTCCGAGCCCAATGCTCCCTCAGTGCATGGCCGGAATTCCACATGCTCAAGTCTGAAACTGGTCGGACACTCGGGGCCTTTTTGTTCAAAGAGGTTCTTTGCAGATGGGGTGCAGTTGAGGAGATTGTCACCAATAATGGGACTCCATTTGTCGCAGCACTGGATTGGCTTGCGACAACATACCACATTAGTCATATTTGCATCTTGGCTTACAACTCACGCACAAATGGGATTGTTGAACACTCCCATCGCTCCATCCATGATTCGCTTGTCAAAGCTTGTGAGAGTGACATCACTCAATGGCCAGCAGTCACGCCTCATGTGTTCTGGGCCGACCGTGTTACGACTTGCAAGGCCACTGGCCACTCTCCCTACTTTATGGCCCATGGGGTCGAGCCTCTGCTCCCCTTTGATATCACCAAGGCCATGTTCATGCTCCCCAACATCACGTCGTCCTTGTCCACCGAGAACTTGATCGCAGCTCGAGCTCGTCAGCTTATGAAACAAGAAGATGACTTAGCTGAAATACAAGCCCATGTACTCAAAGCTTGGTATGCATCAATCGCCGACTTCGAATGACAATTCTCCAAGACTATCCGGGACTACAACTTTAAGCCGGGTGCACTCATTTTGGTGCTCAACAAGAAAATCGAGCCCTCGTCAAATGCCAAGTGCAAGCCGAGGTACTTCAGACCAATGGTGGTGGTCTCCCGCACTGTGAATGGATCATACTGGCTCGCGGAGGTGGATGGAGCCCATTCCAGACTTAAATTCACAGCTTTTTGCCTCATTCCTTACCACGCCTGTTCACTCTCTACCCTCGAAGTCACCCAGTTCGTCGAAACTGCGGACCTAGATGGAGTCGCACCCGACAGAGAATAGTTTTGTTGTTAGGAGATCAACTGGGACAGTTGATGTTTCAAGTTGGGGGGAGGTGTAAGGAAGCCTTCGGCTCTAGTGCTGGACACTCGCTAAGACCACGACTTTTACAAATGTGACATAGTACGCTGTTCCTATTTCCTTTTCTGTCTCTTCCTATCAAGTTACATCACATTGCTGCACTTTGCCTTTGTTCCAATTCACAATCTCTTTCTTTCTTTCTTCTTTGTACCTACGCCTTTCATTCCTATGTTACTGTTTCCCCTTAGATGCCACTCACACTTTGATAGTGTTTTGTCTCTTCTCTCGCCGTATATAAACCCACATGTATTTCTTGTTTACTCAGTCAATAGATTCCCTCAAAGTCACTTGTATTCTCTCACAGCCGATCAAACGTACTACAGGCAAAGTCTCCACTGATTCGTAACTCGCCCTCAAGTTGCAGCATCAGAAGTCAATGATGTTTCCCATCAACGATAGATCATTTTGATTCCTCTTCGAACTCTTGCGCAGCACTACAGTTGAGACATACCTAAGAGACACTTCTTCACTAAGAATTCACAAACCCAGTCAGTATAGTTTCTTTAAAACAAATAGGTAATCTAATTACTCTTTGACCACCCACGAACACCACGTTATCAACCGAGAAGTAGAAAATCCGTTGACCATGAACTTGAGGAGCTGGCAACTATCGTCTTATCAAAAGTGTAGTTGTGTTGTCACTGCATTTTACACAAGCTATATATAAGACCCTCAAGTAAGAAGACACTGTAAAGAATGTTTGGAGATGCACTGTCCAGCATTGTATCATGTTCAACACCACAAACATAAAGGAGTGATGGTAATGGAAAGAGTGATCTGCAATATTCAAATAGTACTGAGCTTGCTGCTGGAACGAAAGACTTGTAGGTCGAAATTTGTCTTCAAAACCTCTAATTCCGAATGGAAAAAGAGTAGGATATGTGCCTGGTATGAGATCAGGATTGTTGTATTCATTCACTGGATCAAGTCCTCAATGCATGACAAGGTCAGGCAGTGAACTATTCTCCGAAAACAGGTTTTTGATGGCAGCAGCTACAAATGTTTGTCCACTAATGTTGTCACACTCTGGATCGGAGACACCCGTCTTCTCAAGCATAGTTACAACAGACCCATCATCATTTTCATGAGGACCGTCTACCAAAAGCTCTGCAGGATGCTCTTGAAATCCAGCTGTCTCCTCTTCAAACACCCTTTTGACATCAAGTTTGTGGTTCTCAATTACACGCTCAGACAAGCCAGGTATGATGTCATCAGTAGGATAAAGCTCAAGATTTTCTCGTTTGATACGTATGTCAGAATACAGATGATTGTGATGCTTCAACCACATGAGGAATGCCCAGATTTTATTCTTACGCACTCGAAACATGGGACCTAACTGATCAGGGTTGAATTTTCCAGGTCCAACAAACACAATACTGAGAAACCCATTGATATCAGCAGGAGTTCGAGGTGACACGGATGCTGTAGACACAACATTCATTTCATGCACACATACATTGCCATGAAAGACCCACAGTTGCGTCGGATCTGACGACTGAAACAATCGTGCTACATGGGCAGTTGTACTGTATATCGCACAAATTTTCTCCTCAACCCAGGTGAGGTCTCGAAAATATTCTGGAAATTCACCACGGTAGAGGCCATTTGCCAGTGCAAGTTGAGGCACCTTTTTCTTCAACAATGCCACAAAGCAGTCGGCACATACATTCATTGCAGTAAACTGAGAAGAATCATCGACGATCCCTGCTTTATCGAGCATCAGACCATTAAGAGCATTATTTTTGAAGGTAAATGACGCGGATACGCACTGCACAATGCACCGTCTGATTACAAAGGGGTCAGTCAATCGGAGGACATCTACAGATATCGGCAATGGTACATCAGCATCAGCTGAAATGACAACTACTTTTGAATCACGTAGCTTTTGAGAGCAGATCGCACAAACAGGGGGTTCGATCCACTTTGAAGCATCATAATAGCGACGTAAGCACTCCAACAGAGATCGAGAGAGATTGAGAGATACTATCAAAATACTGAGAGTGAGACTTTGGACTTTGGACAGACGACGATAGCGATTTTCCCACTGACTATTTTCCCACTGACTAAGCGCCATCAATTTCCCACAGATTTCAATGTAGGTGTTTGAACGTTTCTGTCCAAGAGAACCCTCTCCACTACGTGGAGTCGGGGATCATCTTTACATTTTGAACTCTTCCGGCCTTTCTAGCCCGAAACATCTGAAGAACTTGTGGACTACTCAATCACCCCACGAGTGCCTCAAAGCAGACGATCTACCCACAAGCGTGCAATATATGTGGAGGCCGCCTCCGCAGATGCTGCATACTTGTGGGTAGAAAACCGGAGACGTCAGACTTCGCCAAGGAACTCAGATAGCCGAACCACAAGGAGACGAGCAATGTGAGTTATCCAGATATGATTTGGATATATGATACCGTTGAAATTTTCCAGCGACTAAGAAAGCTAACTCGTGATATCATCATTGATGCCCCACTTTCTGTCGGCTTCGAGGATTTCTGGAGCTCTTAGAGCTCGTTTGTTCCCTGGCTTCAGGCTCCCGCTTGCTCATCATATCAGCCAATTCCGTTATTTCATGCAGCTCCGAACCCTACAATTCACTCCTCAGGGCACCATCTTCCTTCACAACGTTCTTTTGGAAGCCATGTCGAGTTGGCCGCACATCCCCTTTGTTATGTAGTAGACCTGCAGGCTGGAGATGGCACCTGCCGTTACAATCCGCGGATTACATAATATTATTCGCAGCGCTCCGTCGTTCCACGTTCATGATTATTTCTCTGGCATGTCTTATCAACTGGCATGTCTTATCAATGAGCTGACGAGGTACTTACTATATGTGGTGCCTGAGTTACATCAGTAGCGTAGTTAGCCAATGAAAATCGTTTATCGTTTGTCGTTCCCACTTGCATACACCGCACATATTCACGGACGACATGACTATCGATATCAATCGTACAACCGAGTCATTTCAACATACTACCCTTGTCGTCATCGGCTTTCGAAACCGGAGCAAAGTAACATCACCCAATCTACCAAATGATCACGAGCATGTATATGGTGATACCAATCAATATGTTAGTTCGCTCTGTATGATTGTGTATAGACACCAGCTGCATGCAAACCTATGTGAATGTTGTGTATGTGTGTTTGATGTATGTGTGTATGGAATAGTTGAACGGATCGAGTACCATACTTCCCGAACCCCCAGCGGACACTCATACAAGTCAGTCGACATTGTGAACTCTGACCAGACCTTCGCCCAATGTATTGGTCTGCCCGCCTCACTCTTTCTTTTGCCCTGTCGTTCGTGGCGGGAGCCGCTGCTGCCTTCGACCCAAGGGCACATACCATCCAGTCTACCAGTTGTAAAGCTGTGGATCGCGTCCTGAATGAGGAGGTCAACATTTCCATTGGTACGCATATATGCGCGTTTTCATGTTCACAAAAATGTTCATTGTGGTCGTAGAGTATGTGGACGTCAATCCGACCGCGGAGAAGAGCATCATCATGGTTCACGGCTGGCCCAGCCTTTGGAGTTCTTGGGGGTACCAGATTGAAGAGTTCAAGGTAGGCATCACTTCCACCAGCCGAAATTTCTCATGCCTATCTGTTTCAGGATGAGTATCGCATGATAGCCATCGACGTTCGTGGCTTCGGGGGTTCAACACACCCCGCTGATGTACAGTCATCCAGCACATTGGCCGATATCACTGGCGATCTCACTTGTGTTCTCGAACATGTTGGCATCAAATCTACTATTTGTCTCGGGTATGTTTTGAGGAACTGTTCCGACTCATCTGATATCTAGATAGTCATGACTGGGGTGCTGAAGTCTGCTACGAGGCTTCCCGTAGACGACCTGATGTCTTCTATGCCCTGGTTGGCGTGACCGTTCCGGTAAATAGACCGTTATTTGACAACTTCCCTGCCTAACAACCATGGCCAGTATTTGCACTCTGCCGGGCCCTTTGCGGACAGCGCTCAGCTCGCAGCAGTCATGCCTAAGCTGGCGTACCAAGTTTTCTTCGAGGACCACACAACAGAAGCTGTAGCAGAGCTGAACAAGGACATCAGGAGAAGCTTACGCGCTACTTTGCGTACCGTCAACAGCACCCCTCCAGACAGCTTCCTTACAAGCACCAGTACTTATCTTGGCGCATATAACAATGTGACGGAGGTATGCATGGCACTCATTACAGGGTCATTGCAGGGTAAAGTTACTAACCATGACTAGATTCCTCCTGTTCCTTTCTTCACCTCGGACGACGAAGACTATTTTGTCGAACGGTTCAGCATACAGAAATTTGACCATAGTACGGATCAGAATTGCTCAGATACCGTACTGCACTAAGCGATATCCCGCAGCTCTCATATTCTACACTCGTGGAGTGCGTAGGTATCCTCTCACAATGCACCATAACTGAATATGAGATGCTTAGAACCGCTATGGAACATGGCAATCTACTCAAGCGCAAGGAAATTATACCATTCCCCAGCCTGTCTTGGCTGTTTTACCTCTCAATGTGGGCTATCTGTCCAGTGATTTAGCAACACCTTACTCATGTGCTTCACCACAGGATCCTGTCGCGGATTGGGTATTCGCCACCAATTACTTGAAATCCGGAGCGTTCCTGCCGCAGTTGACGACCAAGGTGTGTGGTATGACCTTCCGCCGGTGACTGCCGTGACAATCGAATCCAGACAATGGAAGGCGCCCACTGGCCCCATCTCGAGCACCCACATGTGTTCAACGGTATTCTTAGAGCATGGTTGGATACTTTGGAGCATTCCCTCACGCCAGCCCAGCGAGTCTTCTCGGACGAGTTGTAATGCCTATTCCCGTAACTTATTCACAATTGAAGCAGCCCAAGACAGTAGAGTAAACACTCAAGGACATGTGTACAATAGCAAGCATAATGCAGTACATGGATCAGCGGGGTATACCACCAGATGAACATATCTAGACGTGTGTGAAGAGGTGTTACTGGAAACAGCATGGACAACGTACATAGGTACAGTACAGTGCATAGGTCAGAGTAAGGTCATACATACGCGCATATATCGGAGTGGATCACAACACTCGATAGGTTACATATCAGATGGAATGCCATCGCCGTTTTGTAAACCGACACCCAGAGTCTGGCGGAGAAGCATCTCAACGCG
Source organism: Suillus ampliporus (assembly GCA_016584345.1). Taxonomy (NCBI): domain Eukaryota; kingdom Fungi; phylum Basidiomycota; class Agaricomycetes; order Boletales; family Suillaceae; genus Suillus; species Suillus ampliporus. The sequence goes on from JABCPV010000168.1 coordinate 67,257, forward strand.
ATCCCGCTCGTCGCTGATGCGTCCCATCTCGTCCTCCCAGCGTGCGACGCGGTGATCGTATATTAAGCGAAGGGCACCGAGGCTGCCAAGCGCGGTCTCGAGCGCGCGTTTGAGGTCGCCTTCTCGTGACTCTGAGCTGCCGTCAGAACCGTCGCCCGAAGAAGTCGAGTTGAGAAGCCTGTCGACGAGCGTCGTGCCCTTGGCGCGGGATGCTCTTCGGCGGGTAGCGATGCCACGGAAAGAGTTTCGTACGTTGTGCATGCTAGGAGATTGCGTCCCTATTTCACGGCGGATCGAACGTGATGTCAATGCATGCAGTTTTGTAGAATGTGAGGGTGCAGCGAGGAGGACCATGGTCGTATCCGTCTCGCAGTCAAGCGCTTGGAACTGTAAAATGTCAGCATCAGCCCACAGCTTTCGACAACAAGTCATCTCACCGCCTGCTGCAGAGCCTCCCACCGTGTATCCCATCTCCTCCGCCTCTTTTCTATGTTGCTGATGTAGTTCGGATGATACTCTAAGTCTAGCAAATCATCTTTGTCATCCTCGTCCTCGTCCACCCACTCAGTGCCATCATCAGGCACCATCCCATTCACCCAGTTGCCCTCCTCAGCTACCTCAAAGCGTTCCTCGCCAGCGGTCTCCTCACCAGATGAGTACGGTTCAGGGCTTGTATCCCGCGGCTGGGTGCTATCCACACGAGGCGGTGGCTTGATCTTCCGCTTCGTGCTCTGGATTCGCAGATCGGTGGATGTCTGACGGCGCCTGATCCCACGACCTCTGCCAGTCGGGAAAGGAAGGCTGACTGGTTGATGGCTCGGGCTCGACTGAATGCTCATCGTTGCGGTGGAGTCGAATCGTGGCCGTACGCCTCCAAACGCACGAGACGCCTGTAGGTACGTCCATGGGTTGTATCCAGCGCCGGGGAAAGGCGTTGATGATGGTGAGAACGTGGAGTCGGTTAATGCTGCGTGGTTGTTCAGGGCGTACATCTGCATCTGGAGGGCAAGTTGCTCTTCGATCACGGACGGATGATTGGGGTCGTAGTTGGAGGAAGGCGCAGTGTGGATGGGATAGGCTGAGTATGTGTTGTTCCTCCGAACGTGCGAGAATGGGTAGGGGTAGGGCGAGCCTACTGGTGGTGCCGGGCTGGCTTGCATGCTAGAGATCAACGGCGACGGAGCAGCAGTCTGGCTGTGAGGTGTGGGCGGTATGGGCGCAACTGGACGAGGAGACTGGAAGTAATGTGATATATAGGCAGCTGTAGCATCGTCATGATTTTGATCATCCGAATATACCTGATTTTGCAGGGGGTGTGGCCGTCCGTTGCTCTGGTGCTGTTGCTGTTCTGCACCACGAGTGTCAGAAAACGAGCGGCTGTGTTGCTGCCGTAGATCATGCTCTGATACAGAGTCAACCTGCTCAGTCGTCAGCCTCACCGGAAGGGCAGGCGACTCACGGCGCTCCTCAGTAGGTCTGACGGGAGGCTTTTCAAAGACTGCAGCGTCGAAGCTTCGAAGGCCTAGTTGGTCTGTGCTGCCATTGCGATGGTGCTTTGCGAGATTCGTGAGGCGCTGATTTGTGGGCTGCGGGGCGTATTGCCTGGACGGGTAAGGTTCGGGTAAGCTCGCAGTAGGTGAACGGGGGGTATACGACTCTAGTTCTCCGTCGTGGTCGCCGTTACCGTTGACAGGGAATTCATTGTCGTTTTCGATGAGAGTATCATCGTCTTCCTGATAGTCAATCCCGAGATTATAGCTATCGTCGTTCTTAGAGGCTGCAATATCGTCTTCTGGCTCTTCTTGGACAGGAAGTGACTTGTCGGGAGTTCGGGTCTTCATGGCCTGCAGGGGTGGTGTGTTGCTGGCAAGCTTGCTGACCGCAGGTGGTGTCACACGAGTATTGTCGGAAATACTGGCTTTCCGCACTGTGGGCGGTGGACTGGGAAGCCTATGTGAGGAGCTTCCATTAGATTGATACGAGTCCCGCTTATACGAGACGTAGTCCACGTCCACTGCAGTCACGCTCTCACCACCCGACGAGCCATTAGGCGTGTGGTAAGATGGGGAAGCACGCTCAGGAGAAGGCACACGTTGCTGGGGGTGTCCCAGGGGTGAGTAGGACGGAGACCCAGTCTGACTAGACGGGAGGGGGCGCTCACGAGCACGAGCACTATCACTCGGCTGGACTTCCTTCTCGCGTTCAACAACGCGCATAGAGCGTGAGCGCTGTACGCTCCCCTGACCATCTGCATCCTTTGGACTCGCTCGTTCGTTCGCGCGGACACGATCGCCGACAGGGTCTTTGAGAGGTGAAGGCACCTCGCGGACATACACGGCGCCACTCGCTGCGCCGCCGGCGTAGGCAACGCCAGACATTCCAGGCACGGATGGCTGCTGGCTCAGGGCCTGAGCATAGTCCGCTCGCTCAATCTCTGCCATGAGCTCTTCTGTCATGTGCCAATTCTCCTCCATGGCATGAAAGTGTGTTAAGAACTGGGGAGGAGGTACCCTGTTGATAGGGCGTGGATAGCCCATTGGTGGATTCATGCTGAGATGGGCGTGGATGTTGGGCTGACTAAGTGAATGTTGGACGGGAAGAGGAGGGGGCTGATGAATGTTGGGCTGGCTGAGTGAATGCTGGGGTGGGGGTGGGGCCTGGTGCATGGTTGGTTGATTGATTGAGTGAATAGGAGCCGAGGGGGAATAGTGCCCCTGGATTGCTTCTTCTCGGAGATGAGAAGGCTGATTGAGTGGAGATGGGAGTTTAGTCACGTTAGGTGCGACTTGCGTGAGGGCCGGCGGCGAGGATGTGCGTTTTGACTGCGGGGAGATGTTTGCAGTGGGGCTGGCTTGTTGTGCCTGGCGCTGATTTGCGGACTGAGTTGCTACGCCGTAAATCTGCATGACGGAGGGCACGACAGGCATTGATTGGGCCTTGATCGTCCTTTGTCTTGGAGATGGGGACATCTCACGAGGTGGGGTGTTCTGGGACGAGCCTGATATAAAGCGTCAGTTTGGGGAGTTGGCGTAGTTATTGGATAAGAGAAGATCCGGTAACGTTTTAACAAAAGGTAATAGAATTGAATACAACGGGTGAGTGAGAATGGAAGGTGGTCGAGAAGCGTGACTATCGTACGAGGTGAGGAGAGACGTAAAATTGACGATGTGAGGGACGTATCAGCACGCACAAACGCCCGGGTCATGCTAATCGTGATCAATGATGATCATCCACACTTTGAGAAGGCGCTGCGATGGGAACATAGGCACAAGGGTAAAAAATAAATGGAACAGACCTTGAACACCGGAATACATTTGAACTTTTCTTGGTTTGTGTGGAGAGTTACTTGTCATGGGCTATATAGTGCGCGCAATGACTGTGATGCTCGCTGGAAGATGGGGGAAGAAAGCAAAGGTGAGATCTAGAAGATAACAAGTTGAAGAGCGTAAGTCAAACGTACGCGCGTTTCCAACGTGGCCTGCTGCGTTGCAAGCAGACCGTAGGGGTGGGTAAGGGCCGTGAATGGAAGCGCCGCCTCGAGGCTAACCTGGCAAGGTACACGCCCGGACCGGGTCCAATCATATCAATTGGTTGCGCATTGCCCGTCCGTTATACCTGTGCTAATAGCTGCCAGAAGGCTGCCAGATGCGCTATCATGATCGTTACATGATTTCCTACGTTCATAACCGTCAGTTCAATCAGAAACTAAATTATTACACTCACAAGAAGGTTGTCCAGAAGTCTATGAATATCCGTAATGGAATGATTGAATCGTCACGCATTCGTCACAATCTATAATAGTCACAAGTCACATTACGGAAACGCCTCTAGCTCATCGTCATACAGTATGGCGTCCAGCTCAGCCAGTGCAAAGTAAGTTCTACTTTAAATAGAATATTCGTTCTAATAGTGCTCTAGGTTTCTACAGCTTTACGAATCTCTTCCACCAGATGCACAACATGCTCTCGTCGAGACCTCCCTTGCACCACTTCTCAATGTCGTCCCCAAAGACAAATCAAACCGTACTCTTGCATCAGCAGCACGCATGCACAAATCATATGCCAACATGCCATCTTTGAACCTTAAAGCTAAAAAGATGGAGATCGCTGCGCTTCTCGACGAACTCGCCCGGGATAACAAACGATCCTACGTGAAAGAAAAGTCTCGCAAAGAGGAACTTCTCGCAGAGGTCATTGAGAGCGTCATCGACTGGCTCAATGATATTTGGAGAGTCGTCTACGAGTATGGTACAAATTTCTCAAAGGCCCATGCTTGTCTCTTGTACGCGTCTCAAGCGGTCGAACAGATCGGGAACGCGCGCGTCGGGTAAGGTCTCGTGCAGTGGTGGTTGGCGTCGCTTATATCGTTCCAGGTGCAAGTGTTCTTTCATGAATATGTATATCTCCGTGAAAATCAGACGTTCCTCTGGCAAAGTCGTCAAGTCTTTCCATTTCACTGGCGCGCATAACCTTGAGCGTGTCATGCTTTGGATTTGGCGCGACCTTTTTGTCGTCATGCTTGCCGATGGAACTACGCGCCAGAAGGCCGCTATACCTGACATGCTCGACGATATTCGCGTCGAATTTGGCTGGAAAGCCCTAGAGCGATTACTCTACGGTGGTCGAAAAGGTAAGCTCCACTGCCTCAACGAAACTGTGATGACCTTTACACCATGGCCCATCAGCCGATGACGACGAAGACCAAGATGAAGACCTTGATTTCGATGATGATATCGATTATGACGATGACTACAGCGAAGACTACACTGACACTGATGGCAGTTCCAACGGCACTGCATGCAGCGATGCTCAATGTCCTTGTGGATTCCACGCATCTCATTGGTCTAACAAGTTCAATGACGTTCGCATCTCCTTGCGCAATCTCATCCGCACCTCCCTCATCTCTCTCTTCTCCACCATGCCCAGTCCAACCCTCTTCGCAAGTATTGGGGACATATCCGAAGCAGACGGAATAGACGAGGACGAACTTTGCGAAGATCTCCTCCCCACACTCATGCGTGTCGCTACCTACAGTTCCGAGAATTACGCCGCAGCACTGCATATCTGCGCGCTGCATGCCCACCCAGATAATATCAATAGCTTGCTCACCAGCCACGCCCACCTTCTGCGTCCTCGCGACGCACCTGCACACCAGCTTGCAACCATAATTCTTGCCTCGAACCCGTTCTACCAGCTAAATGCACTACGTATCCTTGAGAAAGAACTGCTCGACACGGCTCACGCCATACGCGCTGCCGTACGGGGCGCATTTTGCCATATCGATGTCCAGGTCAATAAGACTGAGCTGACCGAGATCCTTGCATTACGCCAGGAGGCACTTGGGCGACGTGGGCGGATTGAGCGCTGGGTGGGTGCTGTAGTGACGCCTTCGAGTGACGCCGCCCATCCGATGGCACTGGCAGCCCTCATGATGGGGCTTCCTCTCCCCCCTGGGATGGAAGGGGGCTATGGATGACGCTGACCCGCTCGGGTACATTGACTTGGAGATCGATGATCCGGAGCTGGATGACCTGCGGGAAGAGTTTCGTCCCAACTTAAAGACACGCCTCGATGGTTGGATAGCGGCAGGCCGGACAATCAAAGGAGGGATGTCGGTGCTACTGAAGGTGTATACTGTGATCATTGAGATGATGCCGTTCATGGGTGTGCAAGAAATAGTAGATGAGATGACAGGACGGCGAGTTTTTCCCCGCTGACCTCTTACATCAATTGATTGAACTGTCGACAAAGGCTCGCCGACAAACCAAGTAAAGTCTTCCTCTGCGAGGCGCTTGAAGTACTGTGGGATTTCTGCAGGCAGCAGAAACGCAAGTTCGCCAAGCCAAAGAGCAAACAAAGGCCTCCCGGTGCCCCCGGCACGTCCCAAACGCCGGGACAGCCAAGTAACTCTGGGGCAGTCACGTTCGTCACGATAAATAACCCTCGTCCGGGAGGAGGGATGGATGATGTCGATTGAGTTTCTTCTTTTTCTTCTTCTTGCAGTACACATTCCTAGCTTACTATTATGTTATTTTGTGGCTCTATTAGTATCAATTCGTCTTCCTCCCGATCAACTCCAGATCCTGGCCTTGAGTGATAAACCACGATCTAGGGTTAGGGTTTCCAAACACACGCAAACACCTTAACCGCATCCTTGTTTCCGTATTTGGGACTCACCTTGTCAAGAGCTTCACACTGACAAAAATTTCCTTGTATTCGGCATGCGACGAAGTGAATCCCCCGCATCTAATCAGTGATCATCTTGGTGAAAAATACAAAGCTTCCATCAGTCTGCGTGGGTTGACAGGTGTTGCAACTCCGCCATGTAAGTGTACCCATAGCATTTCTTGTCTAGGCCCATTAATATCAGCAGGGCTGCCAGGGCATTCCCTCGTATATAGCAGTGCCTTTCTTTAGTGGCGCTCCATCTTCGCAGACGTTTCCGAATATGACGCGCCTTGTAACGGCCATCGGGGCTATATAGAGGCGAGTCAACGAGTTTCTATGCTGTAGCACTTCAACCGCGCAGTAACTGCACGTACCAAGTCCCAGAGCCGCCTTCCATTATAACTAAGAGCTTCAAGCAGCAGCATACCTTAAGCCCTCTGCCCCTCGTTCATTTATATTTCTTCCTATTTGTTCTTTTGACCCTACTTGCGAGCCAAGATGATGTTTATTTTCCGCTCGACGTTTATCACCGCCGTGTCAGCGTTCATAATGGCGCTTTGCTTGTTTTCGATGTCTGGTACGTGCAGCCGCTGTGATTATTTGTGCTTGGGCTTACCCTACCATCATAGCCTCTGCTTCACCACAATTCGGCCGTCCCCTTTTGCATGCGTTGGATACCGTCACATCGTTTTCTGAGCCTGCTAAGCCGGTCCCGACGTCAGCAGTCACGAGTACGGGCACAAACCCCGAACCTGATCCCCAGGTTGTTGAAGCAGCCACTTCATCCGTATGTGTTTATCGTTTCATTGCTGCGATGGGAATTCTGATGTACGTGGTATTTCAGGTGTCGAGTACACCTCTGACGACGCCGGCTGTCGTCAATACCAGTACGAATGGCGCGTCGAGGAGTTTGTGTGGTGGTATGAGCGTTGTGCTTGGTGTTGTAGTGAGCGGTGTGTGGTTGGTGCTCTGAGCTGTCGAGCCACGGCACCGCAACTGCTGATGTTGGTGTTGGCGTTGAGCTGCACACCCTGATCCTGATCTCCTATGAGTGACACTATTTATTTCTGACCCCTAGTCGTGCTATCTCTGCTTTGCTTTCGTTTCTTTGCATCGTATCGTTATCGAGTATGTCTGTCGCTATAGACTTTAGCATGTGTAACTGCTGGTTATTTATGTATTTGCTAGTTTTTGCGTCTGTAGCCTTTACTTTTACTTTTACTCCTACTTATTTTGAGTACCTGTTGCGTGCAGTGATTACTCGATCCATAAAGCACTGCAAACCCATCGGGCATGTGCCGCATGACGCATGAAAATCCAACTTTAATTTTACACATTGAATCTTGTTGTTTGATTAGAGTCTGTTCGGCGACTCTTATTTACGCAAGTTAGAATTTGGATTACAGAAAATTCTGCTTTCATAATCATGCTTCGCTGGCTGGTCACAGTGTGACCGGCTTCAATCAGTACTCGGTCACTGGGCGAGTGCAGTATGCCTGTTACTCGACAACAATCCATCCATTGCCGCAATTGTTATAGGATGTCAGCGTCGCGCGGTCGAAAAAGTGCCCGTGGTGGTGTGGAGCTGACAGAACCAAAGGATCGGTGTGTGTGGACAGAAGGGGATGAAACCCTGCTCATCGAGTATATCGCCATCAACCGTTCACAAGGTGGTGATGGCATGAACTTTGATAACACGTTCTGGGTTGCTGCTGCTGCTGAATTGGCAAAACACCCCTACTCGGGTGCAAAGAAGACGGCGAGTGCATGTCAATCAAAATGGGGGCGGGTATGTACTATATCACCCTTGGTCAGATCTTCACTGATGAACAAGTTTTAGCTCCGAACTACTTTTAGTGTAGTCGACAAAGTGGCCAGCGCTTCTGGGCTATCTTACAGCATGGAACATGGGGCGGCGATCACTCCAGAGTCGGAAAATATGTGGACTGATTTCGTCAAGGTAAATTTGCATAACACTACTACGATAAGGCTAATTACTATGTACCGATAGAAAAACCCAAAGGCCAAGGGCCTCAAAGACAGAGGTTGGAAGCATTATGAGTTGTTGAAAGGTGTTGTACCGGTCAAGACAGGCAACAACAATTCCTTCTTTGCCACCATGGCGACGCAAGGCGCCAACATTCCTTCCAATTCCAGCAGCTCGGTCACCTCCCCTTCCTTTGATGAAGTTCATATGACGGACCTTGGAGATGCACTCAATACGCTCGAGTTCAGTGGTACTACTGTGGCTGATCGGCGCACAAGCTCAAATGTCATAGGCCCCACTGGCAACACACCGTTTAATGCTGCACAACAACCCCCCCTTGATTCATCTGTCTTTGCTAGCGCACCGTCATCAGCTGCTTCTGGCAAACGAAAAGCTACCGAAGATGACGATAGTACGCTTGCTCTTGTTACCCGCCCCCCACATTCAACGAAATCCGGAGATTCGGGGAAGTCTGCACGCCTGACGATGCCACTGGCTATCCAGCAGATGGGATCCAATCTCTACGGTCTCAATTCAACATTTGAGCGTGCAACCAACGCTTTCGAAGCCAATACCTCGAACACCTTAGCGCGATCAGTGGATCCTATCCCTTTGCGTAGGCAGAAGGCGGTGCTGCAATTGCAGAATGAGGATCTAGAGGACCATCAATTACTGAACATCTTGAATAAATTCCAGAACGACATCGCTATAGTTGACATTTATCTCGCTATTGAGAAACCCAGTCTTAGGAAGTTGTTTCTAGAGCAGCATTCAAAGTAGTTCTGCTTTCGTCGTATCGCATTTGTGCTGTTTCGCTTTCGTCGCATTGTTTCGCTTTCATCGTATTACGCTCGGGTCGTTTCGTGTCGTTTCATTTCATGTTCGTGTCGTTTCGATGATGTCGTGTTCATGTACTCGTATAATATCATTGTGTTTCTACTACACTGGTAGCTGCCGTGAAGAGCGTGACATGACTATGATACTAATGATTCTATGATTGCTTGCTCCCCCCTTCGAATCCTTTCCTCGTTGTAATCCTCCCACATCTCACCAGCAATCTGGTCACGACGAAGGTTCGCACGAGTACGTGCTTGTTCGGTAGGAGGACCATTAGCAAGGCTTCCAGTGTCGGTCAAAAGGTGCTCATCTAACACGTCACGATACTCCAACATGTCATTTGGATCGTGAACTCGGATAATATTGTGCAGGAGACACAATGCAGGAGGGATGCGCGCTTGTATATCCATGCTGTACTCTGGTGGAAGGAGAAGAATGCGGAATCGGCGCTTGACAACACCGAAGATGCGCTCAACGACATTTCGGAGCATGGCGTGACGCAAATTAAACAGTTCTTTGCGATTACGAGGCCTATATAATAACATGAACATACTAAGTATAAACCGTACTAGCAAAAAATACTTACAAAGTGTTGGCTCGGCCCCATTCTGCAAGATGGTAACGCACGCCCCGGTATGGGACTAGTAGCTCGTCGCATGAACCGAATCCAGCATCTGCAAGATAATATTTTCCCTCGGGGATATTGAAGTCGGTAGTGCGAGCATCATGGTAGAGACGGGCATCTGCAGCTGACCCCTCCCAACCGCTCAACATGTAGGTAAAGCATAGATTGAATGAACACGCGGCGAGGCAATTTTGAGAGAAGTTGCCCTTGCGATCTCGGGCGGCATGGCGATCCTCGCCAAAGGGATGGCACGCGATGTGCGTACCATCAATAGCGCCAATAGCGTCCGCAAAGAAAGGGAAGAACTTCGGGTTTTGGGCGATTTCGGGGGCAGGAGGGCTATCTGCATCGGGTAGGCGGACGTACGTCGTATATATTGGTGGGGAGGAAAATGCGCAAAGAATCCGTTTGAAATACCTTGAAAAAATATCAAGATCGATAGCAGGACAGCAACAGCATACATACTTTGATATCGTTTCGTTTGACCGTTGAAAGCGTTCACCAAGGTGGCGAACTGAAAGGCCCGTAACAGATGCATAAAGGAATATAGCAAGTTGCTCTTCAAGCGGTACATGCCTCGAATCTCTGCATCCTGTTTGCCGAAGCAGGTTGATAAGGACGTAAAAAACGTGCTTGTGGACTCCAAGCTCGCATCTGATGCGTTCGGGGTGACCGGTGAGTAGCTCGGCGACCCATGCAGTCCCCGACAATGCGGAGGTATGGTACGGCTGTTTATCGTAGTAGGTGTCGGAATAGGCTTCAAGCGCGGCGGTTGTTGCATTGATTACGGTGATCACTGTGCGCATAGCATGCATGGCGGCCTGCATGATCCATGATAGGTACCTCTTATCACTCTCCTCGGCATCACCCAATTCATAGTCTGTATCCTCTGTCTCAACAGGATCGTAGTCATCCAAGTTGGTGTCCGTATCGTGATCAGGATTGTCGAGCATTGTATTGATTGTATTGATTGATAGGACAGGCTGCTAGGCGTTATCAGAGCGTGACATCTGGTTGAAGCTCCGACCATTACAAAGCCAAATTTTCCTGTAATCCAAATTCTAACTTGCGTAAATAAGAGTCGCCGAACAGACTCTTAGGCATCGTTTGGAGGCGCAGAACGTATCCTTGATCTTCGTGGCCTTAACCGCATGCGGCTATATCTGACACCTGGTGAGTAGTCCGCGCCGTTACGGGATATGATTGGTTCCGAACCGTTGGCGAATTTAACAGTTTTGTACTTATGTTGCGCTCGAAACCTTCTATGGACGCCTTTGATAGGTAGCGCCACGTACGAAAGGTATGCAAGTCCTTCATCATGAAATTATTGTCGCTGTGGTATTGGCCGATCTTCGATTTATGACTGTACTAGTGAATGACTACCATGAACGTCCGTTTAGGAAATAACGTAGTGAATTGGTGCGATAATGATGATTGGTATTGACGTCGTCGTGATCCGATGGATGTCGTGATCATGAAGAGACACCGATAGAAGAGAACGATGAAATCAGCCACTGAACCTATTTTTCCAATTCAGCTTCTGCTGTCGAGGTAGAAGGCAGCTCTGACGTATATCTTGTCGGAACGTTCGGCACCGAACACGGTGGCAGAGAGCAACCCGAGCCAATTCCAACGCACGCCAGATCTCCGGTTCCAATGCTGAAGTGGCAGACTTCTGAAAAGAGATCTGGGCGTAAGTTGTTAATATTCGTTCCCGCAGTGCCGGGCGAATATGATCTTGCCCGGGAAGTAGCGAACATCAAGTACTTGGAAGACGACATACGATCTCAGTCTGTGTTCAATATGGCTTGATGCAGTACGCTATTACTGACTGTATATCCTAGATGGCATCAGTGGCTGCGTGGTGCTAAATTAAACTTACAGAGACATGTAGAAGTTCAGGATGAAGCATATGAAACACTGGGTCAAAGTATGATCGATCGCTTGTTAATCCATAAATAAGCCCATTTGTTCATGTGCGGTGAGGACAGGATTGGACAGAACCTGCGGTACCGCTTCGAGATCCGGTATCATGTTTCACGATGAAGCTTGATAACTCCATATGATCCCCTTGAGACAGTGACCTAACGGGTCCGATAGCGGGACCTTGCCAGATGGGTCTGAACTTGAGTCAAAGCAGTGGCACGCTATGAAACGCACCTATCAAGGGTCCAACATCGTATAAGTACGATACATGAGGCACGATCGCATTTCGAGAAGATCGGTAACGACACCTCCGCCGCATGCTACGGGTACGCTCCCCACCAAACCAGCTGAGCAGAGCCCAACCAGGCTGCAAACGATGAAAGATGCAGTGTTCCGTGACCAAGCGCAGATCACAAGGCATGTCTAGGGAAAGATTGTTTAATAGAAGACCTGGTGATTGGGCAGGTGTTACACTGTACATTATGCTTTATTCTTCCGATAGGTGCCGGTTAAGCGAGGAGTCTAGGTTTTTCGATTCATGATGCATCCATCATGCCTTCGGTAGGATCTGATCGCAGACGTCTCAGTGTTGCATCATGCATCAGACGGCATGATAGCACTCGGTTGTCGCACGAAACGGTCAGTTTTTTTGGGAACAAAGGGAGTCGATTGTCGAGTGCTTACCGCTATGATTCAGATGGGAACATCGTCAATGCTGTTAAACGGGATGTGGTTGATGATCAAGCCACGGCAGGAGACGATGGTTTATCTCTGACCTACATTATTCGTCGTGCTGCGGCGGGTCGTACTATCATCGGGTAGGATATGGGCCCTAGTGTTGTTGGCAGACGCCGGATTCTGCCTGGGAGATCCGGGATGAGATGGGTCACTGACTCACTGGCAGAGCCTTGTCGCGGAGAAAGAATTTTGGACATATAGGCCCACGGTACAGATCTGGGAAACGTCCATAATGACGTGGCTGGTCCTGAGGCGATTTCACTGCGGAATTTGCACTATTAGCCGAGTTGGTCTGTAAAGTCCATAATGATGTTTGCAAACCGATTGTCCTCATCATTGTACCGTTGCTTGTAGCTACTGTCCGATGGGGCGCAGTAGCCCGAGGTAATAGAAGGAAGTGGTTCTAACTTCTAAATCAAAATTGGGTTATGATCACTGGCGGCTAAAAATGGCACTCAGTCCTTGGCAGCTACACTGAATTTCATGAGGTGGGACCACCTCAGGAATTTGAACACCTGCGTCACTGACGACAACGACGACAACGACAGCGATAACGACGAACTGTCTCTGCGTCTGCTGCGACGGCGACGCTTGACCTGCTACGGCATACTGGATTTAAAGCAGTTTATCGGTTGAGAAGTGGAAGATTCATTTCAGGTTGTCATGGCCGAGGAACAGCCTACAATTGAATCTGCACCTACTCCCTCTATCAAAAGTCTCAAGAATAGGTTTGAGCAGCTCGCGCAGGAGAAGACTAGCCCGCCCGTTCTAGCACCCAAACCAAAGTTAAATTCATCTCCGCAGACGAATTCCCGCCAGCGTAGCGATGCAGACCAGACTAGCTCTAGCACCCCGCGTGTACAACATCGTGAGCTGCGGAATGTCTCTGAATTGAGTCCAGGCCAAAAGCGTGTACCTCCACCGCCTCCACCACCCCGCTCAGCGAAAAAGGCGAATCGATCTCCTGCTGTATCTCCACTTTTGAGACCAGTGCCAGTACCAGTAGCTCTTAGGTCCCCTCGCGCCAGTCCAGACCACTTGTCAGCTCCACAAGACAACGAGGACGATACTCCTCGTGGTGGCGGAGTGGCTTCATTGAGGGAACGTTTCGCGTAAGTCATCATACTAAGCCCTATACCAATTTCCTGTGTCTGGGCCCGTATTCATTTCGCTGCCTAGATCCACAGCCTCTTCTCCTCCCCGTCCTGCACCGAAACCTGCTTCACGGTCCTTTTTAATGGCATACAGCGAACCCAATATCCTCGACTCCATCCCCCCCGTTCCCCCTCGCCACATAAACCCAGTTTTGTTGACTTCTCAGTCTCTATTAAGCCCAGAAGATACTTCCTCTGACGAATTTTTTGACGCACACGAAAATCCTGTTGGTCAATCGCCCCGCATGCCCGGCGTTACTTCTCTTAGAAGTCGTTTCTCGTGAGTGTTTATCGCCGAAGAAGTTCAACTTCGCATTCATGTCGCTTGGGTGCTAATATGTCATTCTAGTACATTAATCCCTACATCTCATTCCACACCTAAACCCGTTCTCCGTAATGACCATCTCACATCCCACTCAGAACCTGACATTCTTGCACCCAGTCCATCAGTGACTCTTCGCCGTCCACCACCACCACCACCACCCCACCGCTCTGCTCTGTTTGATAACGGTGACGATTTACTTGAGCCTCCGAGCTCCAACTCCTCGTCAAGACACAGTCCGTTCTCTGATGACGGATCCGAGTCTTCTGAAATGTCACTGCCACGTGCAATTTATACGAGCCATTCTCACGGGCGCTCGGACAGTTCAGGTGACAGCGTGGGCAGCGTCTCGCCCACAAGCACAAAACCCCCATCACGGCCAAGTCTGACTGTTCCTCCCCCTCCCCCTCCAAGGCGTACCGGAAACGGAAGCGGCAACTCCCATTCCAGCCGCGACTCTTCAGCCAGCTCAACACCTACGCCCAGCAGTCCTCCTCCCCTACCCTCTCGGCGCCCAACCCCCGATGATATCCCTGATACTCTATCCCTCGCTCCTTCCATACCCTCACGCTACAGCATGAACATAAGCGCCCCTTCGCCTACCGACTTCATGTCTCCCAGCGATCGTAAATCCATCGGAAGCGCCAAGCTCCCGCCCCCACCAACACGAACTATCGCACCAGGCGACAAACTCCCTCCAGCGCGACGTACACACTCCCCATCATCCGACGAAGAATCAGGTCCCGAAGACGTAGGCGATGACCCGCGTATGCATCTTCCAGACGCAAGTCGTGCCTCTCGTCGTCCACCCACTGTACGGACCCCAAAGATCCACGTCCCTGCATACGCGGCGCAAGTCCTAGTCGCCGGTTCACGCGTGCTCGTCGCTACTCACCACCACTTGCGATGTTTCGACCTTGCGCAGTTTGCCGATGTGCCGATGTGGGTGAGAGATACGAAGGACATGGGAGTGCGCGATGCCAAGGTCACTGCCCTTGAGTTTCGGGCGGGGAGTAGGGGTGGTGTGGCCTGGGCTGGGACGAAAGATGGTCGTTTGCTTGAGGTCGATATGGATTCTGGAGAAGTGACTCCCTTGAAGCTCGGTTCGCATGCGGGCATGGTGACGCATATCTTTCGACACGGGAATTCGATGGTTACTGTCGATGATAGCGGGAAGGTGCTGGTGTTTAAGTCATCCGGCTCGGAGGGCCAAAGCCTTAAGCACGTGTACCGCATCGCAGATAAACAAGAGTTCGTCAAGTTGATCGGTGGTCTCCTCTGGACGAGCGTGCGGAGCGATACCAATGGACCTGCTACAGTCCCCGTACTCCGGATCTATGACGTCTTCAACGAAGGCAGCATCGCACGCACCGCGTGCGTGCTCCCTAGTACCTCCCAGCACGTCGGCGCAGTAACATGTGGCACCATACTCCAGTCGAACAGAGGGTACGCTTACCTCGGACACGAAGGCGGGTTCATCAGCATCTGGAATCTCGCCGCAGGACCCGAGTGCACGGATGTAGTCAAAGTGAGCTCGTCGGACGTGCTGAGCCTCGAGGGCGTCGGGACACGTCTGTGGGCAGGCGGACGAACTGGCGTGATCTGCGCATACGACGTGGCGTCTCGTCCGTGGGTGGTGACGAACGCATGGAACGCTCATGCGGGGTTACCAGTGATGCGTATTTTTGTGGATCCATGGTCAATTGAGAAGGAGCAGAAGTTGAATGTGGTGAGCGTTGGTAGGGATGAGCAGATGAGGTTTTGGGATGGGTTGTTGGGGACTGATTGGATTGGTGCGTGGGCTGCTTTTTGTTCTGTTTTGTTGGTGGGGGCTGACGGTTGGTGTACAGGTCACGAGCTTTTGAAGCGCGAGCGCGCGTTCAGCTCTTTCCGCACGATCAATGTTCTTGTTGTTTCCTGGAATGTGGACGCTGCCAAGCCCGATGCGCTCACCGACGATTCCGCAAACCTCACCTTCCTAAACGACGCTCTCACATCCGTCTCATCCGCGCCAGACATCATTTCCTTTGGGTTCCAGGAGTTGATCGACCTCGAAAGCCGCAAGATGGCTGCAAAGACCGTACTACTGGGCGGAAAGAAAAAGGGCGAGGAAGGCAAGATCTCAGAGAAGGTGACCTCCAGTTACAAGCGGTGGCATGATCGACTCGTACGGGAGGTGGGAGCGCTTTCGGAGAAGTACTCGGTGATACATACCGAAAGTCTGGTTGGGCTATTCACGTGCATGTTCGTGAAGAACTCGGAGAAGGAGTCGCTCAAGGATGTAGCGATAACATCAATCAAGCGGGGGATGGGTGGTAGATATGGCAATAAGGTGTGTGATGTCGTGGAGTCTGGAGTGCATGTGCTGATGTTGTGCAGGGAGGGATCGTGGCGCGGTTTGTGATTGGTGATTCATCGATTTGTTTCATCAATTGCCATCTTGCGGCTGGGCAGCATCATGTACGACAGCGGAATGCAGATGTGACTGCTATGTTGGAGGAGAAGTCTGTTTTTCCATCGTCGAATGTTATCGAGGAGTCCCATGCGTACGTCGGTGGGGGAGATGGGTCTATGGTTCTGGACCATGAGATCGTCTTCGTGCGTTTGAAATCTTTTTCCGTGAAAATGTATCCTGATCATTTACTTGCTTAGCTCAATGGCGACATGAACTATCGCATCGACCAGCGCCGAGACGCCGTCATCTCCGCCATCCAATCTGGCGACCTCGAAACCCTCTACACGCACGATCAGCTCCTCAAAGAAATGAAACACAATCGCGGGTTCCGCCTCCGATCCTTCCACGAAGGACCCCTCACTTTTGTACCTACCTACAAATACGACCGATGTTCGTCCGAGTTCGACACGAGCGAGAAGAAACGCGTGCCAGCATGGTGCGATCGCGTGCTCTGGCGCTCCCGAGATCCAGAACGCGTAAAACAGCTACATTACCGACGATACGAAGCGAACGTGAGCGATCACCGACCTGTGAGCGCTGCGTTTGCGATGACTGTGAAGAACGTGCGTCCGGATGCGTTGGCGCGAGAGAAGGCTGTTGCGAGGGAGGTGTGGTTTGGGACGCAGGTGGAGTTGTTGGCGCGTGCGAGGGAGTTCTATGTCGAGCAGGCTTTGATATAGGATGGAGCATTGGTTTGTGTCATTTTTTGTATGACTTCATGCATAGACTTTTGGACTATTTTACATGCCATCACTATGTAGTCACTCGAGATGTAATGTGTACTGGTATTGTTAGGAGTCGTCGTCGTATAATAGACTCGTATCTCGACGCACATGCACTTTGTAGATACTTGGCTGCCAGCAAAAGACTGCTTGGTGGAGTCAATAGAAGTTCTTTGGATACAGTAATTCGAAGAAGGATACAGCAAATAAATATGAAGAAATGTGTCGAACATCAATGCCAAAGCCCGCTCCATCGGTTTCCCGCCTGGGTATGCGTAGATCCAATACTAGTAAACGCCCACGTACCCGAAGACCTAGAAGCAGGCCGCAAGCCCACTCCCACAAGCAAAGATTGTCTCGACCTCCCACCCGGATGCACGCCCACGTTAACGTGGAGGACGCGCTTCATGAGCTCCTTCACGCGACCACTCACACCAAAACGTTTCGGAGGCTCGTGTTCGTCGGGCGCGGCGTAGGAGAGCGTGCTAAAGTCTGGAAAACTGTCGTGCGAGCTCGAGCTGTATTTGCCATTTGGGGTACTGGCTTTGAAGGAGGCGGGGGAATGTTTCTTTGGAGGTGAATATGGGGATGGTAGGAATTTCGGTGAAGGATGGAGGTGGAATGGCGGTGATAGCGGGTATGGAGGGGAGGATTGGGGAGAGGATGTCTGGAAAGGTTTTGGGAGAAGCAGGTCCACGTGTGGGCGTTGTTGGACTTGAAAGACCCATGTTGACGATAGACCACTGGTCGCTGAAGGAAGATGAATGAGTGAAGGTAAGGATATTTTGAATACATACGATCGTTCGAACCAGCCGGTCTTCTTGAGTTCGGCACGAGCAAGGTTGTTAAGTCTGTCAAGCGGACTACTGCTAAAAAAAAGCTACTAGACGTTTGTTAAATGGTTGAGACGCTGGCCGAGCTGCACAAACCATCTTGGTCATTTCGTCAGACGCTGATTCATCCTATTGAAACGTATGAGGTGCGATCTATGTTGAGATAAATAAAGGAAATACCAAGGCAATCGTATCGTCGCAGGTATAGAACGCATCATCATACAAGGTGATTCTGGCAATGCTTTTGGTTGTCTCAGATGATGCGCACGAATGGTTTCCGATAGTCGATGTGTCGGCGAATTCGTCGTCGTCGTAGGCGTAGCTTACATCGAAGTAAGAGGACTTGCGACGGGCATAGCGGGCGTGCTGGACTTGACTTTCCTGACTGGAGTGACTCTGATAGGCAGGTAGGATGTCAGCCCCGACGCGCACGGTGAGACTACATAGTACATACTGTCTGGGGCCGGTGGATCTTGATGGTGTTTACGCGGAAGTCTTTGCGTGACTCACGGGAGGAAGGATTGTCGAAAGCGTCAGCAACCTCTAGCAAGAAGCTCGAATGCGTCTTCAGTGGCAGCCATTGGTATGGTCGTTCCGGGAGTTCAGGACAAGAGGAGGGGTAGGGTACTTTTTGCCAGTAAATAGAAGTCAGCCTCACCCATGTTGGTCGTTCCAGCAAGTCAGCCGCCATGTAGTAGGCTAAACGCCAGACATTAGAGTGAATCATCGAACCTGCGCTTGCATTTAGTTTCTTCGATCATCACGAGCGGAATTTCGTGAAATTATCGTGTCTCAATCATGTGCGAAGCAAGTCTAACGCGGGAGAAAGGTCAAGATTTGGCCATACCATAGTCTCCCCTAGAAAGACCATAGATTGTGAGCATGTTATACCTGTTGATACCTGTTCGAATTGACAGGATTACACACATATATAATGCTCGCAGTTGGTAGCAGGCTGCAGGGCAGTGGCATTGGGCTGGCAGATGGCCTGACGATCATGCAATTTGGACTCCGCGTTAATTTGACCCCCCGCCTCCATCAGGTAACTGACCCGAAAACGATAAATTCTTAGCTGGCTTTGTCTGCTCTAAAATCTGCACAATACCTATCAGAATTGTATCCCACATGAGAAAGCTTTGAATACCCGGACTTAGTTGGATGGAACCCCCCAAATGTACAATTGTGACACTCTAGTTGCATTGACCTGTCAGCTTATCACCAAGATGGCACGTATTGCAACACCCACCCGCCGTGGCAAAGAAAGACTAAATTGTTGGGAGCGACCACTGTCACCTAGTCGAGGACCAACGGCGATGTACTACAATGATGCCCTGCCCTGGTCATGACATGTAATCTCTGATTGTTTGTACTTTCTTCAAAATCACTGAACTGGTGCCAGCGTCAGAAAAAGCTTTACATGGCCGGACTCCATTGGACCAACACTGCCTACAACCCAAGAGCGCCGAGCATCCATAACACAGTACCAAGTCGTGTAAGCGCGATTGTCTTTTGCAATCAGAGCTTGTCATTGCGCCATCGACAAAAACTCCCTCGGCGCTGACTTTGGGCACATGGTTGTGATGCTAGCTATTGATGCTCGAATCTGCTAAGTGCACAATTCGGGCGACGAGCGACAGTACATTACCATCCTGCTCAACCTCGGCGAGATTCGATACAGGTATGCAAAATTAGGTTGTCCTTTTATGCTCCACAATATCTGAACTGATGCCAGAGCGTCAGAAAAAGCTTTATATGGCCGGACTCCATTGGACCGACACTGCCTACAGCTCAAGGGTGCCAAGTGTCCGCAACGCAGTCCCAAGCCGTGTCAGCGTGATTGTCATTGGCAATCCGAGCTCGTCATTGCGCCATCGACAAAAACTTGATGTTTGGCACTGTGGTTGTGATGCTAGCCGGTGATGCTCGAATCTGCTAAGTGCACAATTCGGGCGACGGGCAACAGTGCGTTAATATGCTGCCCAACTTCGATGATATATGCTGACTGCACACAAAGTTGGTTTGTTATTTTATGCTCCACATCCTTTCTCTAAGTGCTGGAGTCTTCCAAGGCCAGATTGGTTTGGATGAGAGCTGCTTTTAGTCCCAAGGTGCGGACGCATGATGGTGTGGTATCCTTCGTCAGCCTATTGATGAGCTATGGTCTTTGCATGCAAGGTGAGCGAGCTGTTCTGTTTTCTGCAGACTCTCCCTTAACGGACTCTGCTGAACAGAATCTTCGAATGCTAGGCTGCATTGTGCCACAGGCGCCAAGGAGCTGATACTGGTAATGCGGTTCCTTCCATCCGCACGCAGTCACAGTATAGTCATTGCTTGCAATCTTAGCTTGTCATTTTCATTCGACCAAGTGCAAGCGTAACGTTGGCTCCAGATCTTATCATGCAAGGCATTCTTTCTTATAGCAATATACTGCATAGAAGACAGATGCGGCACGCTACGACAACCAGTTATTATTCCACAGCGGTGTGACACGTCTATTGTCCTGCGATCACTTCAGTGGGCTGACTGGGTTACAAAAGCTAAGCAGGTTGCCATTAGGTAACATTCCTATTAAATACGAACAGACATGTTTAAACGAAAACTACACAGAGCTAATATCCAGATGTGTGGCTTGTTTGAGAGCAAGGCGTTTTTGTCGGATCTTGGATAAGGCGCTATTGGCACTGATAGGTCTCTTGGCAGCAGAGGAAGTGGGAAACACTTGGCTGAGTAAAGTTGCGACATATCAGCCTTGGCGACGTGGTGAAGGGTGATAAAACATACCGATTCCACCAGGTCAGCAGTTCATCAACTTCTTGACATTCCTCTGGGTCTTCTAAAAGGTCAAGGAGGCTATGGTAAAACATCTCGGAGTCTGTGGTTGTGTCGGTCCGCGAGAATACCGAGGACGAGCTGAGAGCAAATCGCACCTTCAGTCGTACATCAAAACCATTCTGCGATAGAAGTGTGATGTTTGACGGACCTGAGTTGCGATATAAGCCACAGAAGCGATGGTAACAGAATTCATGCCATGGAGGCGAGCATTTCCTGATCGCGTGGCCTTCGGCTCCCTCTCAACCGAACTTGGGGACGTGAAAACATGCTTGTAGGCCTGGTAGAATACAATATAGTGAATGGATAATATAAAAATACGAGTGCACACTCACACACACTAGCAAGCGGCTCCTAAGAAGACCACACCACGGGTCTTCGGGGTCATAGATATGGTGGGTGTACAAAAAATGGGCCATTGATCCCCACAGACTAGCATTTCGCCACTTCGGAGGTTCTCTTTCGTCCTGTTTACAAAAAAAAAAATTAGGACCGCAGACATGCCAAAAAAAATGAATCATACTGAGGGTCGTTCCAGTCCAACCCAGCGGGGCAGAGGAGAGAACCCGTGAGTTCGTGGTTAAAACCACGGTCAATCTTGGAGTTTCTATGTAAAGGAGGTTGTATAGCTTCTCCTTTCGGGGAAATCCAATCAAGTACCGCAGACTTCAATGTTTTTGTGTCATCGCCTCTGGCGCCTGCGGCTCCCTTACCAATCTGTAGATCATAAGCACGAGCTCTTGCCACGCAGAAGAAGATGCACCAGCTCTCCAACGTGAAGCATTTCCTCCTCAGACCCATCTTTCAGTCGTTCCAGAAGGCCGGGATATGAGTCTAAGAGTTGCTCAAAGACGCGATGTTCTCGCCGCTCTCTGACATGCACGTCAGTGGACAAGTGAATACAGAGATGCACATCTTTACTCAGCAGAGAACTCCTCCAAAGGGGTATCTTCCAGTAGCTCCAGCCTCAAGATGCCATTGGTGAGCAAGGAAGGGTAATTGCACAACGCGAATACCGTTCGACCAAAGTGGCGTCCGTGAGAGACAAGCGGGTCGGATGAGGAGCTGGGAGACAGGATGAGTCTACAAAGTCTGTAGTCAATGTTAGGGACTGCTTACGCTTTTTTTTGAGGCCCCATTTGGAGGGCCGACGAGCCGCGTTTGCTCGGGATACTGGAGGTGGCGTCCTGGGTGGTCATGAAAGCTGGGGAGGAAGGGAAGGGTAGCCTGGGCTTCGCAGCCTTTATCCGCGGCACAACGCTACGTAATATCACATAAAAACTACCTGGCCAGCGCAACAGCCACGGTACTGGCGGCCAAAGCAGCTACGGTGAATGGCACCAAAAAAAGTGGCCATGAATGATGGCCAAAACAGCGGCCACGGTGACTCCAGCCCGCTCATTGGCTGGCCTACTGGAATGTATCAACCCTGAGCTGAGCTGATGAGTTTGATATTTGAAGGCTAGAAAAAGTGTGGCATATCACCATCAGTATAAAGCCCCATCGACCTTGCATCTTCTCATTGCAGCTCGCCACTCGATAAAACATCCACTTAGCGCAATATGCTACAACCCTGGTGTGAGAGCTTCGAAAGTGCAAGGACGTAATATCAACTTGAACCTGCGGTAAACCTGACGCACCCACCTGGCAGTGGGACGTACTGATGATGCCTTTGCTTAGAATCGAGTTAGTGGGCGATGCTAATGAAAGTGGCGAGGAACTCGCCAGTATAAGGTTCGTCAATGCCATCAACCATTCTCGAGGCTAATTGTAGACCAGTGAACCGAACGTTGATGACGACGATTCATCAACGCGTAATGACGGGGATCCACTTCTGCCGATTATCAACCATAACAAAGGCGAGGTGGGCTCCACGACCAAGCTCAAAGAGAGACTGCGTCTTGCAGAAAAGAACTGCTCGAGGCTGGAAGGGCTATACCAAAAGTACAGACTTCGTTGGTTGGAGGAAAATTATTGAGTAAGGGTGCTGGAAGAGTACGCACCACATGGCATCAGTACTTGCTCTCCCCGTCAGATCACATGGGACGCCCCTTCTCCTACTCAAAGTATGTTGGACACGCGCGTTCTTGAAATCAACTAACTGGACCGCTCAGGCGAATATGATCTCGAATTTGAGGATCAAGAGTGAATGCAGAAGGCATATCGTAGCACCGTGCTGTCCTGCAAAATCGTCGTGACATAGAAGAACAATTTGGACCTGAAACCATTGGTCTTCGCCCACTGCTGGTATTTTCCCTACAGACGTAGTTGTTCAATTCAGATCCTCTGGTCGTTAGAAAAACTTACTACAAACTTGGCTTCTGCATGTCGGCGCAGCGTGGTCGTCTCATTGACAATAATACAATTACCCTTAGCAACACGAATCATTAGAAATGCAAGATAAAATGATCGCAAGAAAACTCACGGACAGATCTTGCATTTACGGCGTTTTGTTATCGTTCCGTTGGTGCCAGCATGCTAGTGAGAGGCGCTCGGCATGCACTTGCGATCAGCTGAAACGACTCATTTCTCCGATAGTGATCACGCTGTGAATAAATTACTCAAGCGAACTTAATATATTTCATAGTACGTACAGTATTAGAATCGCCAAAAAAAACAAGGCCATCAGACCCACTGGCACCCAGTTGAGAGCAGATCCTTGTATCGTGATCACTGCAGCACTTTCGGGTGGCGCCTGTTTCACTTTGCCGACTTGCTTCTGCAGGGCATCGTGATGTTCCTCGAGGAATGCCATGCATCGCAGCGAGAGACGCACAGCATGTGCGCAATCAATAGGTGACGGGATCCCACCCTGCAAGGTGTGCCCGAGGGAGCGCGAATCGAAGAGGTTACCGCCCTCTTCCTTGAAGATTTTCGTGATGACATCAGTGGTGTAGACTGTCGATGAGCATTTCATCTCAGCAAGTGCACTGCGTGAGTTGAAAAATAAAACTGACCGCATGACCAAACGGCCTTCACTCTTGCCCTTGGCATCTAAGCCATAACGGATCTTCAGGAATTTGGCGTCCTGACTGAAGCGTGTCGAGGTTCATGCTATCCTCTGGAGTGTAGACGATGCTGGCACCAGTCTGAGTAGGCACGCCCATCAGATCCATATTCTATGGGATATTACTCACTGGATGTGGAGCGCAGGGTAGTGCCTCCTCCCGTTCTCGAGGATCGGTAGTGCATTGAACGCTGCGAATCCACCGATCATCAGCAGTGCATGCAAGTTAGGCTCTTGGAAGCGTGCAGCCACCTGCGCCCAGGTCAACGTCTGGGAGGGTACAGGTTTGCGCCGAGCTCAGAGTCGCTGCGGGAGGTCCAGTTATCGACACCGAGCCAGGAGAGCTCATGGATGTTGTCATCAAGGAGATCATGGAAACCGTTGTGGACTGCAAGTGGGCGGTGACCTTGCAACTCGGGTAGCCGCATTCATGCCACCAGCTGGAGCGCCCATGCTGCATAGAATGAGAAGGTCACCCCAACCATTTTAAATTGAGCCTGTCAAATAAAATTGAAAAGAATGAGTGTTCCCAGGGCGCCTTGGTGCTCAGGGACTGAAAGGCACAAGGTAACAGCGGACGTTCACCGGTCAGCGCCTGAGCAGCTGACAGTGTCTGCATCATGCAGAGCGGTGCGTGGTGCGTGTATCGGCCAAGAGTATGAGCGGCAACCCAATGGTACTGACTGAAGAACAAAAATTCAAAGTTCGCAATCTATGTCTTTTCAAACTCCGCTGGCAAATTCCGGCTAATCAGTCGACACCTACGCTAGATTGCGTACCCATATCATTTTAATCTTATACCACTACCCACTGCTGTTCTAATGTCTCTGCCTTACGGACCCGTTGACTTCAGCACTACGGTAAAGTACATTTTATGCGAGTGACTAAATGGTCTCAAACCAGGCTGGCGGCACCTTGTGATATATGGTGGACCTTAGGTATCCTTACACGACCAGGTGACCTCGTACAAGGGTAGTGCTGTTTTGTTGATGTAGTGGTGCTTTCAGGGCAATGTACCCTCCTTCGAGTTGGTGAGCCTCTTGACCTCCACTCATTCGTCCAAACTCTTCTCCCTGTCATGCTCTCTTATCCTTGTACCTCTCTTCTTCCGGCTCTTATTCTCTCTCCAGGTGGTCTAGCAAGCTGCGCGTCCAGGTTTGCTGTCGCATCAACACTTGTTGACGTGTCTGGTGGTTGAACACTCGAGGTCACGGCTGGGAATGGGCAGGAAGTGTTGATGGTGTTGGTGTTTCAAGCAGATGACTTGATATTTGTATGTTAAGGACTGTTGAGTGCAAGGTTGGAAGGTGTGTACTGGGAGGTCAAGGATTGATTCCCAGCAGACACTTTTGAGGTAGGAAGCAACCAGGCGGGGGTTCTGTCCGAGGATGTTGTTGAATCAAGTGCGGGTGTTGTGAACTTGTGCCACGGTAGCGGCAGCTGTACTGGTCAGTTATAGTTTATGCCGGATGGTCGTGAATCGTGATGTTGTCTGCAGTATCACACCAACACCACTCTGATTCATTCATACAACGCAAGTAACCTGTATCAGTTTAAAATGCTAGTTCCTCAGGGAAGCTTTTGGCACCTGTGTCCATAGTCAAAGTAATAGTATACTAAAATCACACTGTTTTACACTGTCAATACAGCGGCTAGCAACAATCAATACAAAGGCAAGAATAATTCATGACGGCTAGAGCCCTCATAGGATGCAATCAAATGCAAAGGACAATGCACCGGGCTGTGGTATAGTCCTGACTGGAGCTGGGATGGACGGCATTACCAAACTTCAAAGTCATCGTGACATTGGTCCGTGTCATCGTCAGCGTCCACGTCGCAGTAGCGTAGCTCATCGGATAGTATAGGCCGTAGGATAGATTGATCCCAGGATGTTTGTGAACCTTCAAGGGCATCAGCTGCGGATGAGAACTGGTAGGTTTGCGCTTACTGTGGTCAGAGAAATCGAATGCGTGGATGTTCTCAAGGGCTAGGGTATACAGCGTTATCTCAGTTTGGGTGCGGCGCATCTTGGCCTGCAAGATGAGCAGATCCAGCCCATGATTGCGTAGATTGGCGTTGCTGCGCCGAGTAGCAAGGGACTTCGTCATCAACTCCGACTGCATGTCCAGTTCCGTTTGGAATGCCTCGTAAAAGGCTTCCTGGACGTCAGCGGTGATCCATGTGCTCAGCAAGGGGTAATGAGGGGCCGATGCACTGTAGAGAGACAGTTGAGCACAGCCAAACAGAATTTTACAGTACTGACATCTAAAATGCCGTATGCTGGTTCTTCCTGCACAGAGGGGGGTTGACTGAGTGATGAAGGGGGCGAGATCACCAAAGGAGGGGAGCTCTCCAAAGGGGGGGAGCTCTCCAAAGGTGAGGAAAATCCCGTAGGGTTGAGGTACACGTCATTCCTCGTTAACCAAGCTTCGCACTTTACTCGTGTAGAGATCGAGCAGGCCAAAGGTGCACAAGGTAAAGGTGAGCACCATGAAGGCGCGCCCGCATGCCTCAAGGTTGCTGAGGGAGTCTTGATCTCATGCCTGGCTGGAGCTCCAATATGTGCTACATAGTGAGAGGGTGAGGACCATAACTCCACATCTCAAAGTCAAAGAAGCTCACGCATTCAGAATTGCTCCACGATTTCAATAGCCTGTGAGTACAAAGATACCTCCATCTGACACCGTTTCCTCCTCTCTTCCATAAGAAACCGCTCTACAGCCGCATGCCTTCCCCCATCCTCATTGACATTACAGATGCCTTGGTGTCTACGCAAGGTTTCCTCCTGCATCGCCTCTATACTGTGTTCCCCGACTAGTTCCCAAAGATCACCAGGATACACTCGATCTTTGAGTAAGTATGACAGTATGTATAATTCAGTCTGGAGCTATAAGAAAATAAAATAAATCAAGATGTACCAAGACACAAAATTATTAACTGACCTTCTGACTTGCTATGAGTCTGACGTAGGCATCCATGAATTTGGAGCCTAATAAGGTGGAGAGGTGAAAAGTGTCCATATGAGCAGTTGAGTAATCGGAATAGTTCCAGTGAAAGACAGGTTGACATCTTTAGATAAACTTCTACTGCAGGGTGGGGGGTTAGTACCTGGTACTATGGTAGTGTGCGGTGAGCTGAGGAATCCTATTTGTAGTGGGGAATTTTTGAAGGGCAAGTGGAGGGTGGGAATCCTCAAGAAACCTAAGAGCTCCGCGGCGCTCACTGAGTCCTGGCCATCAAAAGAACGAGCTAGCCATCAAAAAATGAGGTAGCCATCAAAAGAATGAATACAGGTGTGTTTCATTACAGCTGTTTGAAATAATAACGATACTATGTCGAGTGTGTGAAAGCTTAAGACCAAGGAAAGACTTAGTGAGAATTCTGTGAAGACACGACATGCCATGCCCCTTGACCTTTGCTAAAGCTATACTTTCGACTTATCATGGCAAAGCAGAGGCAATATCTCACACCAGCCATCGTTCCGGACAGCCCCACGAGTGCAGATGGAGATGCAACTATTCTTGTG